>JBBYHK010000004.1:7340669-7351505 GCA_038382065.1 Adansonia grandidieri
AAGCGGATGAAAAACTTATTTTAAGTAGTGTATTGTAGAATTTTTTGCAGACTAATAATGCCTGCTGCATTTTTCTTTTCACAAAAAATTAGTCTTACACTAGAACGGAGAAATGACTACATATGTTGAATACATAATGTACAATATAATTACATTATTATATTATAAAAACCATAAATATATAATATTATAATATAAGTTACCTTATCCATATTTACAAACCCAATAAATATTTAAAATTACTGAAAATAAATAAAAATGACATGCTTGCTTAGTCATCTTGTTCTGTAGCCAATGGCAGTACAATCATACATATTTTAATATTTTTTTTCCTTTTTCAATCCAAGGCAAATGAAGGGAAGAAAAAGATTATGTTCTATAAAAATGGAAAGGAGGCAACAATTTGATTTTTCACTGGTCCTACGACTACAACCCGACCAGCAAAAAGCCTTCAATCATGATTCTGTTTTCTTTCTTTTTCTTCTTGGTTCAACTGTATCCTTTTCTTGCCTCCCTTTGATTGATTTAAGTTACAGTAAGCTCCCTTAAGTTTTGATATAATAATAATGTATTAATAATTTCCAAAAGATAATGCTGCTTTATGCTTTGAGCTAATCAACATTGTCCTGACCCACTTGACACCCGACTCACCAAGCACCTTCCCTGCCAAGTTTTCTTATTTATTTATTTATTTATATAAATATTTGGTTCGTGTAATTTAATTTATTTTTTGTACCCATATCAAATTAATCACCACCATATTTATTTCTTCTGAAAATAAAATAAAAAAATAAATTTTATTTCAAATAAAAATATTAATATATGTAAAAGTTTATTCATACATAAATTATAAATTTATTTAAATATAAATTAGAAGTTATAATTTATTTAATATAATAAAATATAAAACATTACCTAAAATAAAACATTATGATTTAAGATTCTCTCAAAATAATTTATCCACCGGGAGTAAATCACAATTCGAATTTTTTTATTTTAATTTTTTTACTTAAATTTAATTATTTATTCGAAGATTTATTTTATTATTTAAAAAATATTAAATAATTAATTTTATAATAAAATTTAAATAAATAGATTATTATTAATAAATAATAATTTATTAAATTTAAATTAATTTTAATTTATAAAAATTCGATGCGACCGAATTACTCGGGAGTCTGGGACAGGTGTAATCTCAAAGATCTTTTTTTTAAATGAAAATTTTTAAAAAAGTCGGTTAGTTGTTGCGGGCCCATGCATCAAAATTAACAAAAGGACAAAAATAGTTATCTATGAGGATGCCCTAATTTGTTTTCTTCATAGCGTACCGAGAAACCACTATGAGCCAGCCCGTTTTCTCTTCTCTGCTATTTTCATTCTGAAATCTAACATCTCTGCTTTGCGCCCAAAAAACGATAATATAAAGAAAAAGCCCCTTGCGCACCAAAGTCATTCGATTTATTATCCAAAAATCCGTTCAATTTTTTGTCTCTTTGAATAGATCTGTGCGATAGCACCCCCAGCTTTTACTGAATTTATGATCTAACCTCTTTTCCTACCCTTCAAGTGACAAAGCGTAGCTTTTTTTTGTTTTTTTTATTAGGACGACCCTCGGTTTTGCCACTATTTACGGCGTTACGCCTTTGTTAGGAACCCTAGTTTTTTTTTTGGGGGTAGTTGTGTACAGATTTTGGTTTTTTTTTTTCTGGGGTTTCGAATCTGTATTTTTCGGAGTTTAGGATTGTGATATGAATAGTAGAGGGAGGTATCCACCGGGTATCGGCGTTGGCCGTGGCGGCGGAGTGAACGCGAACCCTAGCTTTCAGTCAAGATCTTCCCAGCAGCACTACGTGCAGAGGAATTTGGTGCAGAATCACCAGCACTTTCAACAGCAACAACAACAACTTTACCAACAGCAACAACAACATCAGCATCAACAGCAACAGCAGTGGCTCAGACGAAACCCGTTGTCCGGCGGCAATGACTCCAGTGTCGTCGATGAGGTTGAGAAGACCGTGCAATCCGAAGCCGTCGACTCTAGGTCCCCTTTCAGTTCTTCTCCTTTTCCGTTGTTATTTGTCTCTACGAAGAATTTTCTTCTTTCGTATTTTGTAGCATTATCTCCCTTCAATAGTAGACGATTTTACAGGTTTTGAGTATTCCAAATCACCTTAGTCAATAATTCTAGGGTTTGATATCTATTGTACAGATAAATGGCTTAATGAGGTGAGGGCAATTTATGTATAGCCTTTGTGGTTACTGTTTATGCTGTTAAACTTTTTATTTAACTATCCGTTGGTGTTTTTTCTTGTATATGCTATAGATTGGAACTTAATCTTTAGGTGATTTTTCTCAACTTGAATTACTTGCCCTGCTTTTTTCCTTTAACAAACATATTATGTTTATTGTATATGGTTTCACAGTTGTTTACCTCTTTTCCCCCTCCTCTTTCAGTTCGCAAGATTGGAAGGCAAAGCTAAAGATACCACCACCGGATACACGCTACAAAACTGAGGTACTTCTGGAAATGATATTTGTTATGGTCTTTAGTTTACTACTTCCTTGTTAATGATATTGTACATAGTAGACTGCGCGTGCAGACTCTGCTAGCATGACCCCAACTATCATTTTAAAGATGCCTTAAGGCTTTTTTTATATTTCGTCTAGATAATCACCATACCTTCATAAAATATAAAATATCCTTTTCAGCTTATTAGAATGGTAAAGGAAAAATTACTGTCATATGTTATTCTGGTAATGCAAAGTACTCTTTTTTTAATTCCTATTATCCTATGATATAAAATTGTAAATGGCGGCTTCATAAAGTTTTTAACTTGGGGACAGTGATACGGAGTTCTCTGATTTTGAGGCCTTTTGGGAGTGCTGTTTTAGGCTTGCGTTGTTCCATCCTTGGTAGCATATATCATCTTATTTTTGTTACATATATCTCATCACAAGGCATGATTGTAGTACGTTGGTATTTTGAGATGTTTCAAATGTCTTAATTTCATGTTTATGTACTTATCCGTGTATTAAATTTCTGCCAGGATGTGACAGCTACCAAAGGAAATGAATTTGAGGACTATTTTCTGAAACGTGAACTTCTTATGGGAATATATGAGAAGGGTTTTGAAAGACCATCTCCGATTCAGGAAGAGAGTATTCCCATTGCTTTAACTGGAAGTGATATTCTTGCTAGAGCAAAAAATGGAACTGGGAAGACAGCAGCATTTTGCATTCCTGCCTTGGAAAAAATTGACCAGGATAACAATGTTATTCAAGGTTAGATCTCCTTCAACCTTCTTTTTGTTTGTGTGTATCAATTATAGGTCCAGTTAAATGATATTGGGTGCTGCATAGGTTTTCCATTTATTGTTCTGCTAGTTGCTTGATCTGCTTGTCAATCAGATATTGGAGAAGATGCATGAGTGCTGTTTGCTGCATATATTGTTAACTGAAATTTGAATTACGGCATTGGCATGGATGGACATAGTCAAGAGAGAGTCAAACTTCTGTACCAGTTCCTGAAATGAGTGCATCATAACTTCTTGCAAATAGGTGCAACTTTTTGTGTCAGTCCAGGCATAAATTTTCACTCATCTTTCTGATGAAACCTCCCCAAATTAACTTCTTTATTTGAACCCTTTTCGGCTAATATGAGATACGAGTCAATTTCCCTTCTCTATTTGATGATGTTACTTGTGGCACAAGGCAGTTATCAAGGCCACTCTTGGATTTTGATTTTATGTTAATTATCTGTTCAGTTACTTGTTTTTACTGATCATATTTTTTCTTTTTTTTTTTTTGGCTCAGTTGTTATACTTGTTCCAACAAGAGAACTGGCTCTCCAGACATCACAAGTGTGCAAAGAGCTCGGGAAGCATTTACAAATTCAAGTCATGGTCACAACTGGAGGTACCAGTCTCAAGGATGATATCATGCGGTTATATCAACCAGTCCATTTGCTGGTTGGAACTCCTGGCAGAATTCTAGACCTTGCTAAAAAGGGTGTTTGCATTTTGAAAGATTGTTCAATGCTTATAATGGATGAGGTAATTATTTGGTAGTTTCTCCGTATTTTTCTTTGAGTTCGATTTTTGTTTTTTTTCCTTTCAAATTTAGACATGAGAGAATTTGATGAAGTTAGTAAGTATTTTGAATAGATGTGAAGGAAAGAAAGGTTTTTTGGGTATTTTGGTGAATGATGATTTATGGACTTGTGTCCTTTTTGGTCTGACGGAATAAGGTGTAGGTTTTGGTCAGCCCAGGTTTACAGTTTGGAATGTTTGCCACAATTGAACTGGCAGAGAAAGTATTAATTCTGATAATTTTGTTCTCGCGGTTTACTGTTTTCTTTTCAAAGGTCCAGATCGTAGCAACTTCTTTGGCTGCATAATTTGTTGGATTTTTTGCTTACAAAATTTAAATGCAATTGCAAATACTTATCCTTATTGTAAGTTGAGGCCGTATCTGCATTCCTCATCTTGCATAATTTTAAATTTTCTTTGGAAAATTTAACTGTTACGGTATGAAGTTTCTGAAGCTGGTTATGTCTTCTTTGTTCATACTTATTTCATTATGTCCCAGAGTCCCCATATCTGTTGTCTGTAAAGACTGAGCACTGTTGTCTTCTGTCCTCTTATACTCTTTGATTTTTCCTTTTTAATTTCTTATCTTTATATACATGCTAGTTTTGGAACTAGAATTGAGAAGTGTGAGTCAATAGCATAATAATTCTCACAATTACAGGTTTCTGCGAAATGGAAGCAAGACACTTGTGGAATGGAGAAAATTTGTTATTATTTTCCTTGTCTTGTTTATGCTTGATTTTAACTTTGTAATCTGCAAAATCTGATGTTCTGTCTTTTTGTTTCTTTCAGGCAGATAAACTTCTGTCTCCAGAGTTTCAACCTTCTATAGAGCAACTGATACGTTTTCTTCCAGCAAATCGTCAAATTTTGATGTATTCAGCCACATTTCCTGTTACTGTTAAGGACTTTAAAGACAGATACCTGAAAAAGCCTTATATTATTAATCTAATGGATGAGCTTACTCTGAAGGGTATTACACAATATTATGCTTTTGTGGAAGAAAGACAGAAAGTCCACTGCCTAAATACTCTTTTCTCTAAGGTTTGATTTTGTTAAAAGACTTTTATCTAGTTTTCTTGCTTTTCCTATGTTTGGATGAGTTGTGATATTTTTTTATCTTCAGCTGCAAATAAACCAGTCGATCATTTTCTGCAACTCGGTGAATCGAGTGGAACTGTTGGCCAAGAAAATTACAGAACTTGGCTACTCTTGCTTTTATATCCATGCGAAGATGCTTCAGGACCATCGTAACAGAGTATTTCATGATTTCCGCAATGGTGCATGCAGGAACCTTGTTTGTACTGGTATGTTGTGCTGTATTGTGTCTTTTATTTCTTTTTCTTTTGTTTTGCTAGAAAATAACTGCTTATTTGAACCCAACACTGCTGGCTTTAATTATTTATTTCAAGCAACATGCTTCACATGTTAGTTTCCTTAGAATTAATTCCTGATGCATGTGTGGAGAATGTTTTGACTCTTCATAAGCATTCTATGATAGTTGTTGCATATGAGGAATAATCTCCTACTGATGTATTTATACTTTCTGCAGATCTTTTTACAAGGGGTATAGATATACAAGCTGTGAATGTTGTTATCAACTTTGACTTTCCCAAGAACTCAGAAACATACCTTCATAGAGTATGTTGGTTAAGATATTCTCTCTTGCAAGTTGCAACATTTATCTCTTTTTTTTTTTTTTGATATCCTCACGGATATTCTCTTAATGAGCAGGTTGGTCGATCAGGAAGGTTTGGTCATCTTGGACTGGCTGTGAATTTGATCACTTATGAGGACCGCTTTAACTTGTATATTACCACATCTAACTTTTGTGAAACCATAGTACCATATACATTGAGGTTCTCCTGATTCATTGAAATGTTATGTGGTCTTTTTATTGCAGGTATAGGATTGAACAAGAACTTGGGACCGAAATTAAGCAAATCCCTCCACATATCGATCAGGCAATTTACTGTCGATGATTTATGGTGGCTGTTTAGCCTCAAGCGGTAAACAATGGTGAGCCTTTACCCTCGTGTCCATTTTTAGATTACATGCATGAAGTGATTTCTTAGATCTTATGCAATTTACATCACAATTATTGAAAATTTAAAATGATCTCTGCATGTTTGTTAGGGTCAATGAAGCTGGTCAATCAAGGTGTTTGCCCTGGCAGATGGTTGCACATTCTAAAATATAGGTGGTGTTGGTGGTAGTATGCATGTAACCCCTCAAATGCTTCTATCGATTTCTCAAATTCCGTAGTCCTGAAAATTTGACAGGATAGTAGGAGACTATTTAGAGGAGTCCTGCTTTTTATTTAGTTAACATATGGTTTGGTACTTCCTGCTTCTATGTTAGTCAGATCATCATGGAATTGTTTTAAGTTTGTAGCTTTGTGCGAGAAATCTTATGTTTGGTTTCTTCTGTTGGTGCTTTTGCTCATCTTTGTCATATCCAATAAATAAAATCATCTGACATTTAAAAAGAAATGACTTGGTGTTTGCTTTTCTTTTTCTTTGATGCCATGTCCTTAGCGTTTTCAATTTGTTTGAAGACCTTTGTAATTTCATTAGGTGACCGTATCTGTTGTTTGGATTTGGGGTGGAGTGTGCAGAAGAATCATGCTGAGATGAGATCCATCCCTCCTTGCCATTGCTGATCAAAGTTTGGCGAGGGAATTTTGTTGTAAAATATTCAGGGTGTTAGCAATGTATTAGGTTCTTAGTAACTCTCATTGTGTTCAGCATCCTGTTAAAGATGTTATTATGTTATTCTGGATGACGCTTCTCAGATTGCTAGGAATGGCAGATTTTAGAAAAGCTTCCACCAATGGCACAAAGGATGATAATAATCCAAAATCCTGCTTCGGGAATATTTCCTTCTTTTTTTTTCTCTTAAATACGAAAATAAAGAAATATTTCAAAATTTTAGGCAGCAGTCACTGAAGAGAAGAAATGAATGTGCAGTGCAGATCTGTAATTATCATCCGAAATTACAACCATCAACATCTTCTGTCTGGTTCTCAGTCCGTTTCCACAATCAAAGTCCAAACCTATCAACCTCCAACGCCAAAAAGCCAAACGTCCTCTTCTGCGGGGCTGGGCTTGCTGTTTCCAGTTTTTCTTCTCATTTCTTTGTCTTTATATTGGCCACATTTATTATACTTGTCAACCGAAAAGTACTATTTGCCATTTTTATCTTTCCAGATTCAGCCCCCGGTCCCTACTTCCCGGTCAATCCCCCCACTACCGTTGGTTCGTCCCTTCATTAAAGTTTGATTGAAATGCTATTTAATTGTACTCGTTGATGAACAGCAGCTTATATACCGTTTCCATCGATTTCTATTTTCACTCGTCAAACACACTTTTCATTTGAACACACTCTCGAAGGAGAAGCTAAATGTCTACCATGTTTGTGCAGCCAAGCCAACAAACAGGATACGATACTCAGAATGCTTTAATCAGTTCCATAACCCTGATAAACAACCTCAAACTCGTTTGTAAAGAACGCCAAAAGAAAAAAAAAAACCATTCATCGGTAGATTAGCTATTTGTGATGTTCCAATCTGTTTTTAGACACAAAAAAAAAAAAAAAAAGGAAAAAAAACATAGAAACCGACAAGAAATATACAGATGAAAATGGGGGAGCTTACAAACAAACAAGAAAAGTGTTCAAATTAAAACAGTTAATCACATTTGCATCAATACTTATACTTGACCCGAAATTTGTAACTTCAGAAACACCCAAGGAGCTTCTTTGGAGTTTGTCCAGTTGCATGGTATTTTGCAGCCATCTCTTCTGCCTTGAGAATTTCTTCTCCACGTTTGGCTTCGACTATTGCCCTCTTTTCTTCTGCTTCCTTGTGAATTAAAGCTACCTTGTTTTTCATTTTTTCTGCATATTCTGCTTTCTTCTTTTCCAATTGTTCCTACCAATATTTGCACACCTTAGAATTAAACCCAAATGATAAAATGATCTCCCAAGTATATAACAACATAATGTAACATGTTGGTGTTTCAATTTTAATGAAGGGTAGAAAAGTAAATAACATTGTTTGAAGAATCAAAGATAGAGGCGTATAAATCACTTATCCTCACATTACCAAGAAATTTTATGGATTGGTCGAAAAATAAGCAATAGAGCGCCAGTTACCTCAATTTTTCTCAGTTTTGCTTCCACAGCTGCTTTCTTGCTGTTCTCCCATGCTACAATAGCAGAGAGCTTTTTCTGAGCCCTGCTCACCAGTTTCAGTAAAGTTGATAGATTATTTTAGTAGTTAAACTCTTCATAGTAGATCATGAGAACCATAAAGATAACTTGTATATTGATAGAATATTTAGCAATAAAACTCCTTATTGAAGATCATGAAAATTAAAAACTAAAAAAGATTACTTGTATAGTTGCAACTGATCATGAATTTCAGTTTTATTGCAAAATGGAAGAGGGTTTTTGGCCTTACTTATTCTCTGCTTTGGTCTTTTCACTATCTTCCCATGCCTTGATGAATGACAACTTTTTTGCCTTTTCAACCTCTGCAAGTGCAACATCTGAAGAAATACAAGAAGTGATAGATCTTAAAACATTTTCCTTTCGTATGCTACATACAATTAAATAAAGTCATTAAAATTACCAATTAGTATCTGAAGGTAATAAAGCAATGGTATCAGAGAAGTATTGCAAACACTTACCTCTATCCTGTGATCCTCCTGAAACTTTCTTTGGTGCAGGCTCTGGTGCCTCTGTCAAAAATGAAAGATAATGTTAAAACAACCAGAAGAATGATGAGCGACGACCAATGATGATGACAATTAGCTTATGTAAAAAATTTTATGTTATGAGACAAGACTACTTCAATATAGAGCATGTCTAGATCAATCTAATTTACTAAAAAAACAAATTAAAAGGCTATAGTACATTGAGAAAATCCGTGTTGAAAAAGAATATAGTAAAACTTACTCTAAAACTATCACCAAATTGAAGATTACCTAGAATTTCTATCAAAACTGAAAGAAAATAACATTATAATTGAAGTTTCTTTTTCAATCTTAAAAGCAAGTAAATACGACAAAGTGTAGCAACAGCACAAGTAGCCTTGTCAAAGCAACTTTAATCTTTCACCTTAAAAATAATGAAACAAGGGCCCCCTTAATCAAATTATTAGGTGCCCATGCCATGATTCTGAGGGACAATGTTTACAAAAAGCATACTGTTGAAATAATCGAAGATAGCACCCTGCCAACCTAAACCATATTCTAGAAAAACCTTTAGTGTTAGATTGTCTATTATTCACAGTATAAAACATATCCTCAGAGTGAAGATAAATCTTGAATTTGATAAAAAATCTATGTAATTAGAAGCTCCCATTTTTTTGAAGTATTCATATTCTATTCATATGTTTTACACATTCGTATATGAATATGAAGATATAACCCTTCAATATAAGAAAAACTACAACCATATCCAATACACACCCCAAGTTCGGACAACGTACTATACAATTATAATAAAGTATCCCATTCATAACAGTAATGAATTTCGATGATTTCAGAATAGCAGATGAACGATGTTGCTCAAAAAAAAAAAAAAAAAAGAAGAATCCCATGAAAAAGCATAGTCTAAAAAGCAAGACTTTACTTTTAGAAAATCAAGCTATTGTTGGGAGTATAGATTTCATTTTTGAAGGAGAATTCAATTGTTTTATTCAAACTGTACAACAAAGAAATCAAATAGCTGTTTAATGGATAAAGCTGAATAAAAGAAAGAGAAAACCTCACACACATAAAATCTGGAAAAGAAATTTGACTATTCTTTTACTATTTGCTTCTTTTTGGGTTAAATTTGATTAAATTTCTAAAATAACAGATCACTAAAAAATAGCAATTAAATCCCGAACTCTGTTTTCCGTAGATCATTTAATACCAGTAAGAGTTTTTGGAAACTAAATTGAATATGAATTTAACTAACAAAAAGGATGGAAAAGTCGAAATCCAAATTCGGATTATATGAAAAATTTGATTATTATCTTATACAAATTTGAAAGATAAGTTCACCAAACCATAAATGAAACAATTACTTGATCAAAGAAAAATAACATTCACTGATCAGTGTTAATTTCCAACTGGCTTTTGTCTTCATGACTGAAACAGTTAAAATTTTGCTACCTCTATAGTTTACAACTTTATATGATTAAGTAACCAAACGGAGCTCAAAGTCAAAACAAAGCTTTATAAATTTCATGATTTGGATGTTGAAAGTTGAAAACTATATATATATATATAAAACAAACGCGATGTGAGTGACAGCCAAACTTACTCTCAACTACTGTAAGAGCTTTCGATTCGTCGGATTTCTCCTCCGCTGACGGTGGAACTACAGTTTTTTCCTTGGATTCAGTTTTCGGAGCCTCCACTGCTGGCGGTGGAGCCGCAGGTGTTTCAGTTTCAGCCTGCTTCTTAACTTCGTCCGCCATAATTTAGCTTTACAGGTGTATATAGCCTGTGGAAAGAAACGACACTTTCGTAACGAAATTAGTGACGACTCTCAATTCTCAAATAATATATTTATATCTAGCAACGTTCTAGCAAATCAAGTGATATATATAGCCATTTATATATCCACTCGGGACTTTAAGATCGTACGCTAAGTTCACGCGTAAGCACTGTTGATTTCGGATAATTATCTTGTTCCTTTTGATCCAACGGTTGTTATGTTTTAAGATAGACGATTGTCGCGCTGATTGAAAGTA
>JBBYHK010000004.1:7353562-7366639 GCA_038382065.1 Adansonia grandidieri
CATTTCATTTTTTGTTCTTTACGAACTGATTTCTTCTTTAATCCAAACTTAAATATTTCGATAAAATAATTTAATATTGTACATGCATACTACAAGAGATAAAGATAATTCCACTAGCATTTGAGGAAAGTATTAAATTATTAATTCACTATTAAACCTTAACAACCTTTCATTGATGAATATTGTAACAAATTGAATCATACTACTACTTTTTTATGGAAAAAAAAAAGTTAAGATAAGAAAGAAACTTTTAATTTAATTTTATTGCTTTATTCAAATAAATTTAATATATTTTTATTACATTAAAATAAAAATTTTAACTTTTAATTTATATCAAAATAATTTTTTAATTTTTAATTTTATTTAAAAAATTATTAACATTAATTTATAAAAATTATTTAAATCAAATCAAAAAAATAAAAATTCATGGATTAATACAATTATAAAATTTAATTAAAATTTTTTAATATTTTTACCAATACTAAAAAAAATCATAATTTTATATTTTGCCAATCATAAAATTTCTAGTTAAAATTAAATAAAGTAGTAAAAAAGTTTCAAAAAAAAAAAAATCAAAACAAAGACTAAAAGAAAGCATTTTTTTTTTTAACTCGTAAATGACACTTGTCGAGAAAGTAAGGCGAGTATATTAATCGGAAAGTTCAAAGGAGTGTTGGAAATGTAAAACTACGGTAACTTCCGTGTCGTTGTCCTGTGAGGTTTCGAATGGGAAGAAAAAAACAAACAAACAAACAAACAAACAAACGGAAGCTGATAAATTAAACAGTACACTGGAACTTCCCTTTCCCCTTCCTCTTTTGTTTTTTTATTCGTTACAAGTTAGAACATGAACCGTTTTAACTTTAACTCGTTTTCGAAGACTCTCCTTCTCTCAGTCAACGAATTTTTATTTTTTTATAGTTCTTCGTGCGTTTATATTTAATCACCTTCTCTGCTAGTTTCTTAGATGCTGAGTATAAATCTTCAAGCTTCCTTTTCACTTTCCTAACCGAAGCTTTCAACGTTAAAAACAGAGGTCAGTTTTGGTGTCTCTAATTTTCTCTATTCTTTTATTCACGTTGGATGATTTTATTTATCTTAATGTTTATTTAAGGTTTTTGCAACTCTTTATTATCTGATTTTCGGGTTTTCTTGATTTGAAACTCAGAAAAAAAAATAATTTCAGAAAAGATTTTCGTAGCGGAAAAGTTTGTTTTCGCTTTAACTTTCTTAAATGAAAAAAAAAAACCAGTAAACTTTTTCCCATAAAAGAAACAGAGGCTGGGCTTTTATTTGCTTAATTTCTTTCTTTACGGATTACGGAGCATATATATATATATATTTTGTATGATAGAATTATGTTTTGCTTTTGGAAAGTTAAAATTTCTTTCTTAGTATTGAAAGATACCAGATATTCATGCCCTCTTTCTTGGATTTTGGTAATGGGAACGTGATTCTTAAGGGCTTAAAAGTATCTTTGCTTCTTTATTTTTACTTTATTTTCTAATTTTAATTGTATTATTTATTGTGGATTCATAAATTTCTGGTGTGAAGCTAAAAGTATCGTAGCTTTCTTGATTCCTTTACATTATGTTTGGATTAAGAAAAAAGAAGATGAATAGTAAAGAAAAATACGTTAAAATATATATATATATATATATATATTTGTTTGGATAAATTTTAAAAAAAAAATTGAAAATAAGTAAGGTCGCTTCTTAATTATCTCAGATTGGAAGAATTATTAAATTCTTTAATTATTAAATGATATTTATTTTTTAATTTTTAAGTATCATTATAATTCATTGTTTATGTAATTCATTTAACAATTTGTTTCGTTTTGTTTTTTTTTATATATATATTTTGCGTTTGGGTTTTAATTTCTTTTATCATTTTAATGGTGATTCACAAATTTTTTTTAAAAGAAGAAAAAAATGAAAAAAATAATACTTATAATAATAAAGCTTTTTAAATTTATAATAAAATATTAATAGTATTTATTAAAATTTATAACAAATTTTGTCTTAATAAGAAATGTTTAGTTTTTTGAATTTTTTTCATTAAAATTAAATTGTTATCTAAAAATAATTCTAATAGTACTTTCTCTATGAATTCATAAATAATATATTTATTTCATTGAAATTTTTTTTTTAATATGTAAAATGTAATGTAACAATTAATTTTATTATTCAAATAATAAATTAATTAAAAATTAATTTAATAAAAATATAATTAAAATAATATATTATAATATATTCATTCTTTTTTTTCTATTCTTAGACAATTAAGGATTTTCATAATCCATTCTTTTTCTTTCTTTTATTCTTTTTAGCTAATCTGGAGAGAGTGATCAAGTATCCTTTATTTTTCTTTAAAAACCTTTATTTTTTTTTCCTTTTCATTCCATAACTCTCCTTTACTGATTTCAATCCATCCAAACATAATGTTAATTTGGGAAATTTTCATCGAATTTGTTTCCCACTTTATCACTGAATGGAATCTTATAAGTTACAACTCTCAATTTTTCTTTCCTTTCCATGATTTGACATGGTAAAATTAAGATTATGTTTTGCTTACTCGTCCACAAATTTGAAGAAATTATATGGACAGAGATGGTTGATCTTATTTATAGAAAATTGATTGGGGTCTAATGCTAATCCTAATGTTCAAAAAGCTTGAACTTAGCTTTTGCTAGTGCTTATAAATGGAAAAAATTAAAGATACACTAAGGCTTTAATCTCGCAGTTTCCTGTTATAACATGGAAATTCCATTTGTGTGCTCTTGTTGTTCTCATTTATATTGTTATGCATTTTGCATTTCAGTTCTTTCATCCTTTGAAATTTTCTTTTCTTACTTCTTTTTTCAGCAGAAGTTCATCTGTTTTAAACTCATCCATAAATAGTGCTTGATGCTTCTTTTCAGTTTGTTTCTTTGATGCAAGTTTCATCATTGTTGAACTACTAGTTTTTCTTCCCCCCTTTTTTTTATTTTCCAGGTGTTGTTTTGATTAAGATAAACCATGAGTAGTTTAAAGTTAGGGGTGGAAGTCGTGAGCGCCCATGATCTTGTAGCCAAAGATGGGCAAGGTTCATCCAATCCCTTTGTGGAGCTTCATTTTGATCAGCAGAGATTCCGCACCACGACTAAAGAAAAAGATCTCAATCCAGTCTGGAATGAAAGTTTCTATTTCAACATCTCGGATCCCAACAACTTGTTCAAGCTCCCTCTTGAGGCTTTTGTTTACAACCATAATAAAGCAAACAACGAGAAAACCTGTCTTGGGAAGGTTTGCCTCACTGGAGCATCGTTCGTGCCTTACTCTGATGCAGTTGTTTTGCATTACCCTCTTGAAAAAAGAAGCATTTTCTCCCGTGCAAAAGGGGAGCTTGGTTTGAAAGCATTTTTGACTGATAACCCTTCGATCAAATCATCAAATCCACTTCCAGCTGTGGAATCCTCTCTGCCTACTGATGTTGACTCAGCTCATGCTCAAATTCCAAACTCGGTCCCGAATTCACTTCCCAAAGAGAAAACTGATAAAAGAAACGCATTTCATCATCTTCCAAATGCAAACAACTCACAACAAAAGCAAAATTTTCCCCCTATACCACTCCAACAACAAATGAATTACGGAGTTCATGAGATGAAATCTGAACCGCAGCCACCGAAAATAGTTCACATGTTCTCAGGTTCGTCATCGCAACCACCTGATTATGCTCTGAAAGAGACAAGCCCATTCCTTGGCGGAGGACGAATTGTTGGAGGCCGAGTCATACGAGGAGACAGGCCAACCAGCACCTATGACCTTGTTGAACAGATGAGATATCTTTTTGTAAGAGTGGTAAAAGCCCGAGATCTTCCTTCAAAAGATGTGACCGGCAGCCTTGATCCATTTGTTGAAGTAAAAGTTGGAAACTACAAAGGAATCACAAAGCATTATGAGATGAAACAAAATCCTGAGTGGAATCAGGTGTTTGCCTTTGCAAGGGAAACACTGCAGTCATCTGTTTTGGAGGTTATTCTCAAGGATAAGGATTTAGTGAAAGATGACTTTGTTGGGATTGTGCGCTTTGATCTCCACGATGTTCCCACAAGGGTTCCACCCGATAGTCCATTGGCTCCAGAATGGTATCGGCTCGAAGACAAGAAAGGAGAGAAAAAGAAAGGAGAACTGATGCTTGCAGTTTGGTATGGCACACAGGCCGACGAGGCTTTTCCTAATGCCTGGCACTCTGATGCTTTTGCTCCTAGTGATAGCGCTTCGATTGCCTCCACATTTATCCGCTCAAAAGTTTATCACTCTCCAAGATTGTGGTATGTCCGAGTTAATGTTATTGAGGCACAGGACCTTGTCCCATCTGACATGAACACCTTTCCTAATGCACATGTTAAGGTTCAGATTGGTAACCAGGTTTTAAAGACAAAATCAGTTCGACCTCAAAATTTGAATCCTATCTGGAAGGAGGAGTTTATGTTTGTTGCTTCAGAACCCTTCGAAGATCATCTAATTTTTTCAGTTGAAGATCGTGTGGGTCCTAATAAGGATGAGACCATTGGAAAGGCTGTTGTACCATTGAACTCCATTGAGAGGCGAGCTGATGACCGAGTTGTCCGTACCCAGTGGTACAACCTGGAGAAATCTTTATCAGATGCCATGGATGGGGATCGTGCAAAGAAGGATAAATTTCGTAGTAGGCTCCACGTTTGTGTCTGTCTTGATGGAGGATATCATGTACTTGATGAGTCAGCCCAGTACAGCAGTGATCTCCGGCCAACAGCTAAACAGCTCTGGAAACCATCAATTGGTGTTCTGGAACTTGGAATTTTGAATGCTGGTGGGCTCCAGCCAATGAAAAAAAGGGAAGGGAAAGGTACATCGGATACGTATTGTGTAGCGAAGTACAGCAACAAATGGGTTCGAACTCGAACCATAGTAAATAGCCTGAACCCGAAATATAATGAGCAGTATACATGGGAAGTTTATGATCCAGCCACAGTTCTCACTGTGGGGGTCTTTGATAACTGTCAGATAGGTGGTTCGGATGGAAACAAGGATATTAAAATTGGAAAGGTCCGGATTCGTATATCTACTCTAGAAACTGGTCGTGTTTACACGCACTCTTATCCACTGCTGGTTCTTCATCCTTCTGGTGTCAAGAAAATGGGTGAACTGCATTTGGCAATACGATTTTCGTACACATCACTGCTTAATATGATGTTTCAATACTCACGGCCCCTTCTGCCAAAAATGCACTATAAAAGGCCATTAAGTGTGATACAGCAGGATATGTTGCGACACCAGGCTGTGAATCTTGTAGCGGCTCGGCTTGGTCGGGCTGAACCTCCTCTCAGGAGAGAAGTAGTTGAATACATGTCTGATGCAAATTCTCATCTTTGGAGCATGAGGCGTAGCAAGGCAAACTTTTTGCGCCTGACATCGGTTTTCTCAGGATTATTTGCATTTGGAAAATGGCTTGGTGAAGTTTGCATGTGGAAGAACCGAATTACAACAGTGCTAGTGCATGTCCTATTTGTAATGCTTGTTTGTTTCCCAGAAATGATTTTACCAACAGTTTTCCTATACATGTTTCTAATAGGGGTATTGAATTACCGTACTCGGCCAAGGTACCCTCCTCACATGAACACAAGCCTCTCTTGTGCGGAGGCAGTTTCTCCTGACGAGCTAGATGAAGAATTCGAGTCCTTTCCTGCATCAAGTAGCTCAGATATAATTCGGATGAGGTATGATCGTTTAAGGAGTGTGGCAGGGAGAATTCAGAGTGTTGTGGGTGACATTGCTACTCAAGGGGAGCGTCTTCAGGCACTCTTAAGCTGGCGGGATCCTCGTGCCACAACTATATTTTTGATATTCTGTCTTGCGGCAGCCATTGTATTGTATGTGACACCTTTCCAGGTGCTTGCTCTTCTAGCTGGATTCTACTTTATGAGGCATCCCAGGTTTCGCCACAAGACACCTGCAGCACCAATTAATTTCTTCCGCCGTTTGCCTGCTAGGACAGATAGTATGTTGTAAATTAGGTTATGGGCGATTTGGTACAATAATCAGCTTTTGGTTATCCGGATATGGTTGTAAAGCCTGGTTTATTTTCCAGTCGTATTTTGGTGAAAGCAGATAGAACTTTATGCATCCAGTGTTAACTATATATAAATTCCAAGGTTTTTGACACTGAATTTAAATGCAAGAAATTGTAAAAATCAAATAAAATCGAACTTCATATACATGGAGATGAATTTCCTAGTCTAAGTAGTCAAGTAAAATCAGTTCTTAAAACTTGGAACTTAGGAGTTTGTGTTGACGATGCAAATGAAATAAACGTGTCGCGGTGAAGAAAAAACAGAATAAAACTCAAAAGCTTCAGCAGGTGTCGCTTGTCATTTGTGCCATTTGTTTAACCTTAACTTTGCTCTTATTTTAAAAACACCCTAGTCTTGTCTTCATTTAGATGTCCTAGTTTATTGCCCTATTGGTAAACTCAAGGTAAAACTATGCGTGGAATGTCCGTTGGGGTATTGTCTCTAATGCCACAGGAATTCCAGTGAATCTAATCAGGTTCCAAGAATGTCGTCTTTGAATTTAAGTTCATGTGAGAAAATGCTGTGCCTAAAAATTTGAATTTTGACCTAAAACCTTGGTAAATATATATCTATATATGAGTTGAGTTACTCATTCAATTTGAATTAGATTAAGCTTAAACAAAAATTTTTGTAATTTAAAATAGTTCGAATTATTATTTATTTTTTTTTAAATAATGAAATGGACTTTTGAATTTAACAAATAAAATAAAATTTTTTGGACACGATTTGACCGACCATGGGCACTTATAAAGTAATTCAAGTATTTAACTTAAAAACCAGGAAATTTTGCATCGCGAGAAATTAAATGCAATTACAACCTGAAACTGAAATTAGAAGGAGGTGGCTATAGATAATAGAGTCACAAAGCCTTACATTAGCATCATAGTCTGCTAATAATAAGCATGAGCCTAGTAAATATAACTAAACTTTTATTAAAGTGGAATTTGATTTCAGGTCTTAAGATAAGACCCAATTTCATAAGATCTAATTTATCTCTTCATTCTCTTTGCTTTGAACCCACAAGTAAATATGCTGAAAATCAATCATGCATCTGACCAGTAAATGCCCTCGATCCAACCTCGTTGATCTTTAGGCACTCCCAGGGCCTCCCAGACTGCCTCAGAGGCATCAACGATGTTGTTATCACATGGAGGTTGGTAACTATGCTCCTTGTCGCAGCCCATTGTCGAGTCACATTCATCAACTACCTTAGCCTTAACGCTCTTCCCATTGGCATAAATGTTAATAAACTTATGGCACCTTCTTTTCCTGTTGAACCATCCGGTTGAAAGTGCCACCACAAGTTCTTTATCCGAGTGGTACTTGTTGTCACATTCGGACGGACCACCGCCCTCCTCACCGTCACCAAAGCCGTTGAGCGTCAGGGTTGCCTTGGTATGGTTTGAAACTTGTGGCGAACACTTGTAAACGTCATAAAGCTTGCCTTCTTTGCAGCATTCGGAGTCATGTTCTTTATTACATTCCTTCGGAGGCTTGTTCCCTCTTATCTTGCCACTTGGCTTGCAAGTCTTTGGCTTTGCTTCAACCATAAAACAATCTGAAAAATTCAAGAGAAAGCATAAGAAGAAAGATGGCAGAACAAACTTTCCTGTTCATCATTTTCTCTAAATTTCTTTTACTCTTTGTTATGCTTTGTTGTGGGAAACATGACGAGGTGGTGGGTTTATATAGAAATGAGAATTGCATGATTCTCAAGACGGCCACCATGTTAAGATTAAGACATTTACAGTCTTTTTTTTTTTTTTTCCAATGATTCCACCATTACACATTAGAAATATCGTATAAGCAGCGACACCAGTTACAAAAGGTTAAAAAAACAAGAAGTGGAACTGTAACAGGGTTAAAAACTCATCATGTTGCAATAGCAGTCTGTCAAAAATAAATTATAAATAAAAGCCTTTCGTCCTGAGATTCTCTCTGGCTTTAATCGAGAAAAGCTAGGAGCTTTTTCTAAAAGATACAATGGAGTTACCGTAAATAAACACGCTATTTGAGTTTTGATCTGGTTGCATATCATCTATGGAGGCATCTGCCTGTTGCTATATCTATCAGACGATTTTTGCAGCTCTGATACCAAATTTAGAATATTTTCGACTAGCAACCAACTGACAAGACTAGACAACCAACAATAATATATGATGAATTTGATGCCATGAAATGCCAAATATAGCAAATTGATATATATAAAATATATTGTCGCGACTATCATCATAAATCATATAATTTCTGGTTAACTCAGGATGTATAAAGTTTCATAAAGCATATATGCTGTTAAGTTGATTAGGATTCATAAAATGGTTATATATAAGATTGTTAAGGGTAACTCTTTAAAGTTTTACGCATCATCAATGATGGGATTTCTATAGTTGCAGTTGCAGACACATGGGAGTGTATGGGATTGTTTGGTTCCAATATACAACACCTATTAAAGATTGCGTAGTTGGAGTAAATGTTATTGTGCAAATACTTACAAACTTGTAACTACAGATCATAACCATCCTTTCATTGCAGTTATTTTAAGAATGTTTAAAAAATGGCTTTCGATAATTTAACTCCTTTTAACTACTTGAGTTTTTTGCTGATGATAGGAAAAAGAACAATTTGAAGCAAAGGTCTTATTGCTTCCACTCTTCTGGAACTTGCTTACAAGCAAAAGCAGCATCTTATCATATTTGGTGAGAAAGAAATCTGAGATTTTCTCACGAAACCTGAGCGAAAATCTTGTATATGAAATCCAGTCCATAGATTAGAAACTGATATTCTAGACATGGGTTTCTGCTTTACAAATATTGGGGTAAAAAATAACCGTGCGTTTTAATAAAGATATCTGTTTGTTGAGAATGGTATCATCTTAGAGTCTTAGTCTTAGACAACCCTTGGGTCTGTTTTTGTCTGGTGCTTGTCTGCAGTTGCTTGTTGTTCTTCATTCTTCTTTCTGGCTGGTAGTCTTTGTTTTCCTTTTATGGTTAATGTCGTTTTCAATTCTTTTCTTTTTTTTTTTTTTTAAATAAAATGAGTTTTTACACCCAACAAACAAAATAAATACTTTTAAGTCGATCTGATCCAACCCATGAAAAGAGGAAATTTTCGCATTGCGAGAAATTAAAATACAATTACAACTTGAAACAAAGAAAAGTTCAACTGAAATTAAAAAGGAGGTGGCTATAGATATATAGTCACAAAGTCTTATATTAGCACACCATAGCATGCTAATAATAAGCATAAGCCTAGTAAAGATAACTAGACTTCTATTAAAGTGGAATTTGATTTCTGGTCTCAAGATAAAGACCAAATTTTATAAGATCTAATATATCTCTTTGTTCTGTTTGCTTTAGACGCACAATATGTTGAAAACCTATCATGCATCTGACCAGTGAATGACCATCCAACCCCGTTGATCTTCAGGCACTCCCAAGGCCTCCCACACTGCATCAGAGGCATCAACGATGTTGTTATCGCATGGAGGTTGGTAATCATGTTCCTTGTCGCAGCCCATTGTCGAGTCACATTCATCAACTACCTTAGCCTTCACACTCTTCCCATTACCATAAATTTTAATAAACTTGAGGCACCTTCTTTTCCTGTTGAACCATCCGGTTGAAAGTGCTACCACAAGTTCTTTATCCGAGTGGAACTTGTTGTCACATTCGGATGGTCCAGCGCCATCCTCGCCGCTATCGAAGCCATTGAGCGTTTGCCTTGGTATGGTTTGAAACTTGTGGCGAACACTTGTAAATGTCATAAAGCTTGCCTTCTTTGCAGCAGTCTGAGTCATGGTCTTTATTACATCCCTTCGGGGGTTTTTTCCCTCTTATCTTGCCACTCGGCTTGCAAGTCTTTGAACCTGCTTCAACTATCAAACAGTCTGAAACTATCGAAAGAAAGCAGATGAGAAGAAAGATGGCAGAAAAAACCTTCACGTTCAACATTTTCTCTAAATATCTTCTACTCTTTGCTATGATTTGGTGGGGGACACATGAGGATATGGTGGGGTTATATAGAATTGAGCAATGCATGCTTCTGAAGACGGTTACCATGCAATTTTTAGATTAAGATAAGACAAATTTACAGTCTCATTTTTTTTTTTTGATAAGCCAAGACATTATATTAATAAAAAAATTCTGGTTACAGCATTAGCAACCCCACACAAAAACAAAACAGAGAACATTGTAAAAACTACCTAATAATACCCTATTTTTCCAACTCACCTAGAACATTGACGGCAATCAAACCCCACTAACAAAAACAAGATTCTCCTGACTATATATTTACAGTTTGTTTTTTCCAATGATTCGGCCATTACATTAGAAATATCGTATAAGCTGCGCCAGCAGTTACAAAAGGTTAAAGAAACAACTGGAACCTTACAGGATTAAAAACCCATCATGTTGCAATAGCAATGTGCCAATAAATTTGACTGTACTCAATTTGAAGCAACGCAGAGCTGCGAGAATATAATCATATATAGATAAAGAGAATGACTTTTATATTGAAATCAACAATGTGAAACAGTTTAACCGGAATCATACAAAGCAAGAAGGTTCCTTGTTTCTGCTTCAGGATTAGTGGAATGTATTAAGTAATAAGATGAGATACAAGAATCTGACTTGCTGAGTGATGGCCGTTGGCGAAAAACAACTCACAAAAATAAATATAAATATAAACAAATAAAGCCTTTTGTCCTGAAATGCTTTTACGATCTAATCGAGAAAAACAAGGAGCATTTTTTAGAAGATACAATAGCGTATCCGTGAATAAACAAACTATATTGAGCTTTGATCTGGTTGCATATTCATCTATGGAGGCATCTGCCTGTCGCTGTATGTATCAGGCAATATTTTGCTGTTCTGAATACCAAATTTAGAATATTTTCAATGAACAACTCACTGACAAGACTAGATAACCAACAATAATATATGATAATTTGATGCCATGAGATGCCAATTATAGCAAATTGATTTATATAATGTAATGTCATGGCCATCATCAATCAATCAAATATTTTCTGGTCAACTTAGCATGCACGAAGTTTGGTATCGTATGCTGTTAATTTAGTTGATTAGGATTGATAAAGTAGTAATAAGATTGTTGAGGGTAACTCTTAAAGTTTTGCATATGATCCTGGTATCCTCTACTGAAAGAATGTGCCTCAATTAAGTTTTCAGTGATCGCTTGGTTGTAGTTTAGCAGATCCTTTCGGCCTGTCAATTCTTTACACGTAATGCAACCGAGTGAATGTGCCAGAAAAGGGATTGGCTGCGGCTGGGAGAATTTATTCCCTTGTTTTTCTAGGACTATGTAGTAAGTTAAAGTTTATTTTGTCTCGATAGCAGGTAATAGCTATCAAATTTTTGAAAACGATAAATTGGGTGTCCAATAAATTATTCCAAAACCTATCTTTAGTTAATAGGAAATGGTACAATGGTTGTACTTAAGTTTCAACAAATTGTTTTATGCAAGCGAGATGAATGGATGATGATGCTGAAGGTGTTGTGATGGTAATTTACCTCAATCTATCTGGAATTTTCTATTCTATATTCATCTGATGGAAGCATCCGCCGTCGATAAATGCTTTCAGAGAATTTTGCCGTTTCTCATAGCAATTGTTACGAATAACCAAGGAGACATGTCTTTTATATGTAAAGGGGATTTTGCTTAAAAATAAACATACTATTGCTATATTGAGCTTTGATCCTGGAGGCACCTGCCTGTGGATAAATGCTTCGCAGAATTTTAACCGTCCCTCATAGCAATTTCTATAAACAACTAGCTGACAAGTCTAATCTTTTACTGCCTTGTTTTTGTTATGAAAGATTTAATTGCCAATTCAAATATATTTGAATATACGTTGTAGGCTGCTTATTTAAACTTGGAAATTCTTCCAATGGGCTGCAAAAGTCAGATAACTGCAGCCATAATTGTTATACACGTTGATTCGATCCCTTGATGGGATGTACCACCCATTATGGATGGAACCGATTCCAAAGTTATTAGACCTATACCATAATCCGATACACTTAATAAAGCTTTATTCTAATACAGATGGAACATTTAATATGGTGAAATTGATCAATTAGCATCGGACCATGTAACATCGAGTTCACCCTGCTCACTTTCAGGCACACCCAAAGCTGCCCAAACAGCTTTGGAGGCGTTAACAATGTTATTGCGACATGGTGGCTGGTAACTATGCTCATCATCGCACCCTACCTGAGAGTCACATTCATCGACCACCAAAGCCCTCACACTGTTTCCATTCCCATTGATGTTAATAAATTTATTGCAACGACTACTTTGGCTGAACCAACCTGTTGAGAGTGCCACCACAGGTTCATCGTCCGAGTGATACTGGTTGTCACATTTCGAAGGGCCGCCTCCATCCCCACCTTCCT
This sequence comes from Adansonia grandidieri, assembly GCA_038382065.1. Lineage (NCBI taxonomy): Eukaryota > Viridiplantae > Streptophyta > Magnoliopsida > Malvales > Malvaceae > Adansonia > Adansonia grandidieri. The sequence continues at coordinate 7,366,070 of JBBYHK010000004.1, forward strand.
GGAAGCTGTTAATAGTTAGGGTAGCCGGTGTATTGGCGGACACCGGCGGTGAACAGGCGTATGTTGTGTAAACTTCGCCTTCTACGCAACACTCGGCGTTATTCTCTTGGTTACATTGCCCTGGTGGAGGGGTTGTCCCTTGTATAGTTCCACTAGGATCGCATGTCTGAGCTCCAATACCTACACAAATAAAAAGAAAAAGAAAATAAAGGAAAATTAACTGAAAAACACTAGATAAGGCTTGCTTCTTCATTTTTTTTTTCTTTCTGTGAAAAATTGTAACCGCGAAAAAGCTATATATAGAGATGGCCTAAAATCCAAAATAAACTATGAATATGCCTAACTCGGAGAAATTGGGGGTCATTTTCTTCTAACGGGTCAAAGGGGGCATTTGATTTAAACCACGAAGTCACGGGCTGCACCCTGTCCTTCCACATTTTCATTTGAAGTCATAAGTCTTTTAAGATTACCAAGCTGAAAGTCAAAAATTTCGTAGGACCTCACGGATTGATTGATTGCATGATGAAGGGTTGGAGAAGTTTCCTGGTAAAGGGAAAAAAAAAATGCTTG
>JBBYHK010000004.1:7366739-7379440 GCA_038382065.1 Adansonia grandidieri
TAATATTAATTAAGTTTAGCATATTAGGGGATTTAGGGTTCTCAAATCTTGACTCCTACGGCAGCCAAAGCTTTTAGATTGTTAAAGCTACAAAATTGTTGAATAAACACGGTTTATAACTATATTGTCAAATCTTGACTCCAAAGTCGTTGTATTAAAGATAGTTTTACCAACAACTATATTGAATCGAAATTTAATCAACTAATTCATGCAACTACTTTTAAATAATGATATATAATAAATATAAGATTCAAATTTAACATCTGTAACTTTTTTTATCTTCCCTATCTTTAAGTTAAACTTCTTTGCCGGTAAAAATTTATGTTGTTGATTAATTTGTCCAAAGTATAATATTACCAGAAGTCTATTTTCTTCTGGGTTGTGAATTTATAATATAATTATCTGTTTATAAGTAGCAAGGAGAAGGATATGTAAAAGGCCAAAGGATTGTAAAGTGAGAACAAAGCAAATGCTTAAAATATAGAAAACATAAGACGTATGACTTTTACATTACTAGTAATATAAACATTAACCTAAAACACACAAGAAATCTTTATTCTAATACGGACATTATAAATATGGCTAAAGAGATCAATCGGTATCAGACCAGTAGATATCCATGTCGCCCCAATCGCTTTCGGGAACTCCCAGAGCCTTCCAAACTGCTTTTGACGCATCAACAATGTTGTTAGGACAAGGAGGCTGGTAATCGTGGTCAGAATCACATCCCTTTGTCGAATCACATTCATCCACAACCTTAGCCCTCACACTTTTTCCATTTCCATGGATGTTGATATACTTCAAACACCTCTTTTTGCGGTTAAACCACCCGGTTGAAAGTGCCACCACGGGATGGTCATCCGAATGATACTGGTTGTCACATTCGGATGGTGCACCACCGTCCCCGCCCGCCTCGAAGCCGTTAAGTGTCAATTTCGCTTTTGTATGGCTTGACACGGGTGGTGAACATTTGTATGTCGTGTACCACTTGCCATCTTTACAGCAATCAGAGTCATTTTCTGGGTTGCATTGCCCTGGTGGAGGGTTTGTTCCCCTAATCTTACCACTAGGGTTGCAGGTTTGAGCTTCAACACTCTGGAAAACGAAAAGCAAGCAAAGGAGAAGAAAGACACCTGAACAAACTTGCTTCTTCATTGTTTATTTTTTCTCTTCAACTCACTTCTGCTTTGATGTTTTGATGTGAGAAAACAGAAGTAGGGAAATGCAATATATAGAGATAACCATGAATAATTCAAAATATCAGTGTTTCTATATGAAATTAGGACAAATTTGTAGCACTATACAGCTTTTGACGGAGAATATTTGTCTGCTGAAAATACTGTGACAGTGAATAATAAGGTATTTGGTGTCAAATCTTTTGGTGGACCGCTATAATAAAATGTCTAGAATCATAATACCAAATTTTGCAATTATTTATATTGGAAATTAAAGTATATCCATGGGATTTTCCTGCCGGTTTGATTCATCTGTTCTTCTAGTATCTTATGACTGCAACGTGTTTGATAAAAATCGAAGGTTGCTGATTTGCAGATACGAAAATTATATTTTTAACACATAATATTTAATAAATTTAAAATTTTTTATATTTAAATTTTTTTTCCCGAAGCAAGAGTGAAAGAGATGGCAAGAATGTTGCAGCTCTGCAACGTTGATGGCCTAATTGGCTATAAGAAAAAGGGATCTTGGTACTTGGACATGGTTACAATAGCAATTCCTTCGGCCTGAGATTCTTCTTACAGGAAAAAACCAAGCGAAAAAAAAAAACAAACAAACAAAGATGTTATTAAGTGTAACACTAGCGGGAAAAAAAAATCTAAATTAAGTGGACAACTTTGTTGTCGGAAAATTGGGTCCAGTTGTTACATAGGGCTAATGAAAAATAAAAATAAGATTATTTCCAAAAACCCTAAAATAGTTTGAATCTCAACATACAATTTAACCCCCCAAAAAAAATCATTTCTTTATTATTTCAATGCATTACCGGCAGATCCAACTTTAAAGTAGCCGACTTCATTAAGCAGTAGGGATATTTGTTACCTTTAAGTAGCCGACTTCATTAAGCACTAAGGACACTTGTTTTATTATGAGCCCAAATCTAAAATATTCCACCTCAAACAAGTGATCCAGGTCCATTAACAACCCATCAAAACTGGAGCCAGCTTGAAGGGAGAATGCCCCGCTCTGTTTCATGTTACCGATCCTTGGAAACTTTGGCGCCTAAGGAGCACCGTATATATCTGCAAAACTTCCAACAGTTTTCCTTCAGTTGGAGCCTTCATTTCCTCCTTTATATTACTAAGGAATATTAATCATCTGAGCCAACGTTTCCTTGAACCCATTTTTTCCGTTACCCAGATGATTTTCTTCTCCCTTTCGGATTCATTTTTCTGAATTATTTATGGGGTTTTCATTTTCTAAGTTTAATCTAATAGATGGTTGTAACTTTCTTGGATCTTGGTTTTAAGGTTAACGATCGAGTAAAGTCTTATAAAATGAGTAATCTTTCTTTGTTTCTTGGTTTTCTTTGTAATTTTAATTCTTGGATTGCTCAAAAGAAAAGAAGTTCCTTTTTTAGAAGTATTAAACCCATCTTTAGTAATGTTAACTTTAAGTTTGATAAATGGGTATTTATTTTCATAGTTTTGGAGTAACTCTGCTTATTTCTGTGCTTAATTATTTGGTTTTTGTTTTCTTGCTATAATTTGGACATATTTTGTTACAATATATAGATTGGAAGCTGAAGATGAGTTTTTTTCCCCTATTGTTCTTAAATACTGGATCTTATTTCCTCCTATTACTGCTGCAGCTGCTGTTCTGAGTTATCTGGTGCCGAGAAAATCCAAAAATCATTGCCAAAAGAAAATGAAATCGATAAATGAAACACATTATGATGATGAGTCAACTGGAGGAAAAAATGATAGTAGATGGGTTGAACTTCCTAGAGAAATATTAGAGTTGATTGTTGAGAGGTTGATACTACAGGATTCTATCCGTCTTGGTGCAGTCTGTACATCATGGAGATTGATTGTTAAGGAAGGTTTCCATCCACCATTGCCAATGCCACAGCTCCCATGGCTAATGCTTAATTATGCAACCGACCGTCCACAAGCCTTTTGGTTTTATACTCTGTCAGAAACAAGGGTTTACACGCTTGAGCTGCCCTTTAGCGGTTTTGGGATGTGTTCAGCTGCTGCATATGAGGGATGGTTGATGATCCACTGAATTAAATAAATATCATCGCCTACTAACGAAAGCTTCCTGTTGAAACCTTTAACAAGAGTTCGAGTGTCTCTGCCAAAAATAATCGTACTCCCTAAAAGCAGTGATAAGAATTTTATCTATAGGATCACCCTGTCATCAGCACCTACTGATCTAGATGGTAGAGTTAATAAAGATTGCTTGGTGGTTGGCATATCTGTTATTGGGGAAATAATATTTTGCAGATTGAGGGATGTTGAATGGTCTATCATGAAAGATGTCCAAGGAATTGGATTTCTTGCTTTAGCTTTTCATAATGATGTTTTGTAAGCTCCTGACCGAAATAAAGAACTCTGGATGTTTGAGTTCGGTCAACAAATAGTGGCTAGGCAATTCGGCATTCCTCCTCCGGTTGGACATGAACCTCGCAACAATCTTGAATTTATGTCTGTCTATCTTGTGGTGTCTGGTGATAAAATGTTGCTGGTTTTAAGAGTCTCTTCATTTCAGCAGTCTGAGTTTAAGATTGGAGATGATGCTAAAGGGGGCCGAGAAGCCATTAAAGGGGAAACAAAATCATTTGAAGTATTTAGGCTAGATCGGGAAATTAATCAGTGGGTGCCTATAACCAGTTTGGATGACCATGCCCTATTCATTGGTGAAAGTTGTCTCTGTCGACCTCTGATAATAGTGGTACTGTAGGAAATTGCACTCTTTGTATTGATGAAAATTTGATTAGAGGCAACAAAATTTTCCGCATTGCATATGGCATAGGTAATTTGAGCATGTTCAAGATGGGGGACAGAAGTATAGAACGGTATTGCACAAAAGATTCTTTTTCATTCAACACCCCACCTGTACGGCTCAGACTAACTCCATGGTATGGGAAACTCTTATTTGTTCATTTTTTTAAGTTGTTTGCTTTCTTATTTGAGGTAAATACTTATGTCATCCTTCATCTTAGCTGCAAATTCATTCTAGGAATACGAGAAAATCCGTTACTCTCTTGCAATGGATTGGACCTATCCACATTGGATGAATTTGTTTGTTTCTTTATATTCTTCAAGATGAAACGTTAGCCAATTTGAATTTGACATACTGCCATAGATTCTGAGAAAAATAACAGCTGAATCATAATTTCAAGCCTCAGAAAGTATTAGTCACAGGTGTTTACTCGTACTTATGAGCTGTTTGCATTGGTACAGAAAGGAGATCTCTGATCTGAATGAGGATTTTGTCAAGCCAAAACATCTGTGGATGAATGGATGCCATGCGGAAGGATGTACGTTATTTTTTAGGGCTTCTAATTATTTCTCTTTCCTTATTTGAGCTTTGGTTGCTTGCTCGGAACATCGAAGTCTGTAAATGCTGTTTAAAAAGTTAAATGTTGTTTGTCTGCTGAACTCTTAATTCTTCCCCTGACAGGATTTAGCGGTTATTCTCATACACTTTTTCAGGTTGATGATTTATGAAGTTTTTGATTGTGAAATGATGAGTACGTTGACCTATCTAGCAGTAATAACTTACTACTTACCCTTTCTCCAAGTCATGTTCAAATTCAATCAATCCATTTGGTTTCGTTCACATAAAAAACAGCACTCTGAACCTGATCATGTCGAATGTTTTTCTTCCTTTTTTTTTTTGCCTTTTTTGGCCTGCCTATTGATTTTGTTGACGAAGGAGCCAATTGGGGCGGCCCCTCCAAGTGTGACTAGAAGTTCTATCCATTCTGATGATAATTTCTTTCATAGCTCACACAATTGGGACTCACTGTCTATTACTCCACTGATTTGCTTATCAACTAAATTTGATCATCAAATAATATGTTTCAAAAACATCTGAACAAAAAACTTTTATCAAAGCCATCGTTAGCATTTGATTCAATACTTCCAACAATCTAAATGCTTTGATCTTAGGATTCAATACTTACTACCTGGTTGGACAGTCTTCAGTTAAAACGCTGACCTGCCCAATGGAAGTGTCTCAGGTTTTTCTAGTGAACCTTCTACAATTGTCTGAAAGCATGGAAATTTTATTTACCTAGCCCCAGCAAACTTTAACGTGGTGGAGATCATTCGGCTTGAAATTTAGATACAAATTACATTTTGACCTTCTTTGGTTGTCAAGTAATCATGTTTCAAATTTTTTTTTCCAGTCCCAAGTTGAGAAATTCCACAAGGGAAAAAGTCCTGGACAAGAAAATTATGAATTGAAAATTTCTATGGGCAGAAAACGAAGAATTAAAGCCATGGTTGCCTATAAAGAGCTGAAGCGCATCTTATTTGGTTCAAACCAGAGAAATGGAATTTAACTCTAGAATCAGTGGAAATCTTGAGTGCTAAAATTTTGAACTAAGTGTCATCAAGCTACAAATATCAGAAACAAATCCCATTCTGTCATTGTCAATGGGTAAATGAAGTGAGAATCATCAAACCCAAAAATCAGGCTGCCCTCCATTCTGAACAAATCCCATTAAGACTTTCAAATTACAATCAGGTGGCCTTCAACAGCAAACTATATACATTGCTTCATGAAACTATCGGAGGAAAGCGTCATCCCCGCATTAGATCAATGTCAACATGGGTATTACGCATATCCATTGATCGTGACCCAGGCCATACACCTGCAGGCGAAGTCGGAGTCAGATTTTGACTCGGTGAAATGCCAGGAGGAGCTGCTAGATTGTCAACAGTCTGATTATCCAAGTCTTTTAGATCACCTTCTTGACCTCCCCCTTTCTTGTTCTTTGTCTTTGAACCACCCCACAGAAAACTTCCCACAATCACCTGGTTCATTCATCATTTGATTAAGTTACATAAAAAGATGATTCAACAAGTTCAACCCGATGCTTATGGTATATATACTTAAAATTGCCCAGTATTATAGCCCAAACTCTAAAGCATATAGTAAATTTAACCGATTTAACCATTGAAATGGTATTATAATGGCTTCCTACTGTTTCAGACACACAATGAAGCACGCAAAAATTATTTTGAGCTGAAAAAATAGACAGCCAGGCTATTCCAGCATTAACCAGTAGAACGTCTAATTAAGAGAGATAAATCACCAATTAGAAATTAGAATTGCAAATAACATCATAGATGTCAGTCACAGGAACCAAAGAGTTACCTGAACAGGGCTTGCTGCAATTAGCATCCCTCCAACACCTCCACCAATTACACGGCCATCAGGACTGGCAAGGGAAACACTCAGACCACCAGTTCGATTGCGAGAGCCACTATTGCTGGTCTGCAGGTAAGAGCCTGACAGACATAATATCTCAAATCGCCCCTACAGAAATCAAAATGGACACACAAAATATGCATCAAGATAAAGAGTTTCCGAAGAGGAAAAAAGGGTTAATATATCAGAACTGAAAAGCTTGTTAAGCAGCACTAATGAAAACTACTGACCATTTGAACAATATTGGATGGCATATATATGTGATTATATGCAATCTTTTGTTTTGTTACATTCACAGGAAATGAGCTAGCAACAGGCAAACTTAAAATTCCCTTGATTGCCTCAACATTACTGTTATAAAACAATATAAAGGTAGGGATATTGAGTGCCCAAACCTCGTATGTGACGGTCCCACCTGAAGATGACGGCTGTCGAAGCGTTACAGTGGAGACGGCACCATTGGCTGACAAAATGCATACTTCTCTTGGCCCTTGCTGTGAAAATGACATTAATTTTGTTGCAATGTCCTACAAGGAAAGTTAAATGTAATTCTCAAGACAAAAGATCTTTCTTCCCTTATAAGATAACCTGCTGAAAGGTATAGCACCATTCAAACAATTTACACCTCAAAAAGTAACACTTGAAGACAGAATATCTACTTTTGTTAGAGAAACAGAGTAAAACCTTTAAATAAAGAAAAAAAAAACAACTTAATGCACTCATGTATCGCATAACTGAAAGAGGTGGTCTACCTCAGAAAATTGAAAATACAAGGACAGAAAAGACAACCAAATCAACGAGAACGTTTTATTACATAAGAATCCATGAAGAATAATAGCGAGAAAAACTAGGCCTAACTATTTTCCTTCGATAATTCCTTATAAATGACAACACATTAAAGTCAAATCCTGGGAAACAGAATTCCAATTTTGCGAGAAGAAATAGCAAAAAACAAGATATCCCCCAAATTTTTCTTCCTTATATTTTTCTATCAATGTCAACTACATCTGCATCATCCTCATGCTTTGAAATAGAAAAATCTTGGGCATTTCCAGTTCATCATGAATATATAAAAGTCAAGGAAACGATATAATATAGACCAAGCAGCTTTTTGCCTAGAACAATACTGATTGGCTGCTGTCAGCCACACCATGCAAAATCCTAATTTATTGCATATTTTTAGTTTAGAGGGTAGAGACCCAGGAATAATTAATAAAAGAAAATTGCGTACTTCTCCTATTGCAATGGTGATGACATGTGGAGTGAAACCCATCCCAGCTGAACCAGAGAGCATTTCACCTAACAAAACAATTAAACATTTGCAACATCATTCACATAGCAAGAACAAAATATGCTAGAATCAAGCACTAATAAGTGTAGCTAAATAGCCCAAGGTAGCCATTAAAAAGGCTTAGAGATCCAGCTACCATGTATGAATACTTAAAAATGCAAGCAGCGATGATATCACATGTTCATTTGCTAAGGAAAATGGAATTTCAGCTTATAGGGATTGGATGAGTTGTTAGTTACGAAAGCTTCCACATTTAAATATCTAAGTCCTCATTACATGCCACTGATAGTTATTTAAAATCTAAAACTTTTATCAGCTCTCAGCAGTATTCCTAACTATATGTATGGCTGAGAGTACAATTTGATAACAGTAGCTAAACATAAACATAATGTTATTCATCTCATAGCGATACTCTTGAAATTTGGTCCTTTTTTCCTTTTGCATTCATACCCTTTCTCAGGATAAGCTCTAAACTTTGCTCCTCTCAGTACCTCTTGCACTAATATTGTTCTTTTAAATTCCCACTGCTTTATATTTTATTGCTCTCATTCAGACTGAAAATTGAAAAAATTCCCTGGATTATAGTCAGGGCAATAATTTTTTTTCTGTTTTAATAGAGATCAAATATATTATTTGTGTGAAATGGAAGCAGCTTCTGACCCTACTCCACCTCAAAAAAGCACAAGCGTGCCACCAATTTAAATCAGCCAGGGAAAAAAAAAACTTGAAAGAAACGAGAGGCAATATTACGGAGTCATGGCAGCATTGACATAAGCCTGATTAAAATATGCGGACACAACAAAACATTTTTACCCTAAGAAACAAGAATAATATATGACAAAAAAGCTTATTTCTACTAGGTTAAACTGCAGCTACAAGTTACACTCTGCGTAATCCAGCTGTAAACAACACAAACAGATAGGAAAAATATTTTACCAAGGGAAGATAACTGTTGCTTCCTTCCAGTACCCAGCGGCCGCCCTCTTCCTCGTTTTTGGATTGGAGTTATTGTTCCAGGATGAGTAGCTGATGTGGGAGTCAGCGCTAATGAAACAGCTCCATCAGGTCCATACTTTCGGGGTCTTCCTCTTTTACGTTTCACAGTCTCACTAGGTGGCACTGCTGAAGGTGTACCTACATTGACACTATGAGGGGTAATTCCCGACAAAGGCTCTACAGCTAAGGTTGATCCCATAGTAGTGGCACTAACACTTGATTGGTATTGTACATTTGGACTAGATAATTGATGAATGCCTGGTGATCCATGTATTCCAGACTGTGTTCCAGACCCAGACCCAGTTATTCCTCTTTGTTGCATATAGTAAGATGCAGACCCCGATAACGCCATAGCATCCCTTCGATCCATGCATTTACAAGCCAATTTTGAGTAACTAAAAAGACAGCTCTATTTGTTCTAAAGTTCGATGCAATGCCAAATACTCCATATAAACTGCAAAGTTAAAATAACAGAAAAGCACCCATTAAGCTCCAAATTGTGACTGCTAAACAGTTAAAAAAAGCATATAGATCTTGGAAACAGTATGAGAGGGGCAGAAAAAGAACAAGCCATATGAAAGATTGTAATAAGTCGATGAAGAACTTGTTTCCCGGTTCATATTCCAACAAATCAAGTTTCACAGATGCATGGCTCTAGAAATTGAGCCAAAGAGATACATTCAGAGTTATAGAAACGAAGCTCTTCAAATCTAGACATGAAAGAAAAGAAAATGAAACATCACATGCTCAAAACAGCGGTAATTTTAGAAAGAGAAGAGAGAGAAATGAAAAGCAAAACCAATAATCTATAAGCAACCAACAGAAAAGAAAAATTAGAGAGAGAAGAAAAAAGAGTTGAAATATCAAGCTCATAACTTCAAAGGAAAAGACAAAAATGCAAGCTAATAAGCCATTTTACAGCTTACCAAACCGTAGGAAACAAAGAAAAAGGCTTCATGTTGAAGAAATAAAGAAGCATAAGGGAACTAAAAACCCTCACCAACCCATTATATACCTTTAAAACCAAGCATCTTCCACAGCAAACCCCCAGACCTTAAGACACTTCCAATATCACAACCCTAAGAAACGATTTACTCACATACATAATTAAAAAAAAAAAAAAAAAGAAAGAAACAGTCAAAAAATAAAGCCAATGCCATAAAAGAAAGTGAAACCAAGTGGACAGAAGAACTTCAGCTTCCTTCCAAAACTAAGCAGACACGGGTAAATTTTTTGCTCCTTTTCTAGATAAAAAGAAAAGAAAAGAAAAGAAATAAAACAAGAAAGAGAAAGTAACTTACATCAGTGAACGGAGGTTAAAGGTCCAGCTTTTTGAAAGTAAGAAGATTTGAAATTTGAAGAAGATGGGTTTTTTTTTTCTCTTTCAAAAAAAAAAAAAAAAAAGAGAGTGAAGTAGTCTTGGTGAAGACTGAAGAGGTTAAGAGAAATTAAAGGAAGAGTGAAAAATAGAGAAAAAAGTCCATTTTTGCAGTGAAGGGTGGGAAGAAACTGGAAAGCATTTTTTATTACTTACTACAAAAAGCTCCTTCGCAAGCATCGGTCCTTATCGGGATGCATATTTCTAGGCCAGACCTTTCTCTTTCTCTCCCTTCACTGTAGTAAAAGCTGCTTATCTTTTTTTTTTTTTTCTTTGTTTCTCTCTCTTGTTATCCATAAAGGTGTATTTATGTTTATCTTTGGTTTCTCTCTCATCTTCTTCTCAAGCATGTGAAGTTCGAGTGATTATCAATACTATTATTATTATTATTATATTATTATATTAAAATTTATATAAATATATAATATTTTAAATATAATTATAATATAAAATAAAAATAAAAATACAAGTAAAGAAATTTAGAGGCTTTTCTAAACTAGGGGAAGAGAGGGAAAGACACACAAACAAACAAAAAACTTTGAACAGAAAACACAAGCGTTTAATTCTTGGTCTTGGGTTCATCCTATTCCTTAACTGATATTTATTTCTTTGCTCGAAGTTGGAATTTTGAATATTGAATGCTGTCTGAAGAAAAGCCTGTCCGTCCCACCTCCCACGCGCGGTCATTTCACGTGTGCTATTGCTCCTCCATTCTGCACCCTTTATTTTTTTTCCCTTTAATTATTTTTTCCTAATATATTTCATATTCCAATTTAAAATTTTTTAAAAAAAAACAGTCCATCATTAAAAATACGTATTAAGTATTTTTCTTTTTCTTTTTTACATCTCACATTTTCATCAACTGATTTACAATCAAAGTTATTATTGCATGTATATATATAAATATTAATTAATATATTAAATGTTGCAAATTGTGATATTAAAGACATTCAAAGAAATATTTTATAAAGTACTAGAAACTTGAAAAAGATAATAAGAAATTATTTATAAATAATAATTTTAAGAAGAATTAGATATTTTTTAAAAAATATATTATAAAAAATTTTAAAAATATATATTTCTATTATATGATTTAATATTATAATTTACTTAATTTTTAATATTTTAATTAAATTAATATCATTAGCATTTAAATTGATCAATATTTTTACTAATTATTAAAAAAATGCATTGATGGTTTTCATGCATAAATGTTGCGTGATTTCCAAAAGATGCAGATACAGAAGGGGGGGGGGAGAAGAGAACAGAAGGAGCGCGTGGCAAGCAGGCAGGCATGAGGTGAGTGGGGGAGAAGAGATGCAACGCCTTGTTTGCTTTGCAATTTGCATTGCATGTGACCTTTCTCTGTTTACCACTAATATTGCTCTGTGCGTAGACAGACCATCAGCCTAAAAAATATCTCCTGAGAAGCACCGATAATATCTGAATTTTATCTATTTTTTTATTCGTATTATATTTATAAATTTTTATAAAATATAATTATATTAAAAATATTAATAAATTTATAAATTTTATATATTTATATATTTTATAAAATTTATATTATTTTTTATATTTTAATTATTTATTATCGTATTTATATTTAATAATATTTTATAAATAAATCATTCTTTCACGCAATTTCACCACAAAAATAAATATTGTACTCTATATTTCAATACACCACTTTAATATTTTGATATTTGGTCATTGATTCGCCTTAATTGCATGTAACTTTTACGAATTTTTAGTATATTTGAAACTCTTTTAATGAAATTATAATAGTATTTTGACACGATAGAATATTATTTCTAACATAAATAAAAGTTTGAATGTCCCAAATTAATATATAAAAATCTTTATTAAATCATTCAACAAAATTTAAAAATAAGATAAAATTTAAAAATATTCTAATTTATTAAAAATAAAATAAAATAAAATAAAAACAAATGTAAAGTGGTTTGTTGGAAACGAATCTCATAAAACCAAATGCTGTCATTCTCTTTGTTAGATTCCTTTCCATACATGGTATCAAATTTAGAGTTGTATCTTGCACAAAGCACAATGTTATGATAATTCTATAAAAATGCATCAATTCTTCATCAAATAAAAAAAATAGGTAATTGTATTAATTAATCATTTAAAGACTTTAACTCATTTCAATCAATCTGGTAGCTCACCTGCTCCTAGATTTGTTACTTTATGTCAATTTTTTTATGTATTTTATATTAATTGTGTAAATATAAATTTTACATATTTACATTTAAAATATAATGTATATTAAAATTTTATATTAAATATTTGAATATATTATATTTATATTTTTTATGATAATTAAAATAATAAATAGAGTTTAATAAAAGTACAAACCGACCCACAATACTTGAGAAAATGAATGGGCAGCCTCATTAGCCACAAAAAGATAGGAATATTTTTTATTTTATTGTTCATATTTATTGCCTATAGAGAAAAATGTCCCATAAAAAGTCACTTTCCAACTCTAATTTGGGTTATCCTCTACCCTTTGTGAAAGATTTTAATTTTAGTATTATTATTACTCCCTTTAATAAATTAATACAGTAAATATTTTATACATACAAATAATAATAATAATAATAATAATAATAATAATAA
>JBBYHK010000004.1:7417939-7428837 GCA_038382065.1 Adansonia grandidieri
AATAATAATAATAAAGAATAAAGAAAATTCACTTCTTCTTCTCTCCACCTCCAGCTGACCTGTGAACGTTAATAATACACAAGAAATGCTTTCAGCATCCCACAACAAAACCTCATAAAATATAATGATTTTTATAATTACTTTAGTTATCATTAGACTAAAGTATGCTAAGCTAAGGTAAGTACCTCATCTTGCGGAGAACACTGGCCATCTCTTCACGCTTCTTCTTGGCCCTCTTGTGGGTGCCTAGCTTTCTCTTTGCCACCTTCAATGCCCGCTTATCTTTTCCGACTTTGAGAAGTTCAGTAATCCTCTTCTCGTACGGAGCAAAACCAGCCACCTCCCTTATTAGGCTCCTCACAAAGTGGACTCTCTTGCCGGTTTTCTACAACCCCACCCCCCCCCAAATACAACATTTAGTCAAAAATACAGACTATATTAACATCGTAGAGTAGCAGATCGTCAAGACAACATGAAGGGAGGTTATAGAAATAATAAAAACATGTAGATAGCTACACTCTTCGAAAGAAAAAGAAGCCACTCCTAAAGTAACTTGCCAAGACTTCATCACATAAAATTCCAATATTTCCTTACAGAATTTGGAGTGCAACTGCATGAGAACTTTGGAAAATGGAATCTTACCCCTTTTCTATTAGAAGGGCGGGGGGGCAAATCCTTCTTGGTGACGACATGTCCTCTGTTTAAGCCCACAAAAAGGCCAGTATTAGGTTGACTTGGAGCCATCACCTATCTTGAAGAATCAACCAGCATGAGACAAATCAGAATTGAAAACCAGTCCAAGAAAGGCAAGTGAATTCTGTAAACCACTTATGGATCCGAAGACGAATAGATTGTAATTTATTTATAGATGATTGACTAGTGAACTGTGTCAAAGTGCAACACCACCCCACTCCTCAGACTAAAAAGAGAAAAAAAAATGGAAAAAGAAATGTCATTTGCATGTACACATGAAATTAAGTCATGTTATAAGTATTAATTAAATGGAAGACAAATCACTAAAGCAAAAAAATCATACATTTATATCAATTCACATAAATGATAAGTCCCCTTTTTCAAGCTTACACAGCATAAGAAACTAAGCACATAATCAAACTTGCAAGCAGAACTTAATTAACCAAGTACTATTGCCAAACAAACAAAGAACAAATATGTGCCCACAATGAGTTTCCAATTTACCCAAAGATCAAGAAGGAGATTTGTTTATTTTTTAATAATGAAAAATGACAAGGGCTATAAAAATCAACAGTTTCACATAAACCAGATAGCCATAAAATTCCCCTCTAAACATCCAACTGTTATTATAAATGAAAATTGTAGAAAATCATTCATGTCAAAAATAAGTACAAATATATAAGCATCACCACATTTGAACACCTAAACACCTACTATGTTTCATCAACATAGATTCGCTAAGAAATTCACAGACTAAGTTGTAAGCAAACTTCAGAAAAATAAAGTAACTTTGGTATTAATCTAAAACTAAAAATCATATGTTTTAGTGAAATGTCAACATGAGGAAATGGTTGGGGTTTTATAGCAATGTTTCACATAGAAAACATGAAATACAAGTAAAACTCAATTATATGAGGTTTAACCATCCAACATAAATAGTTTTAACTGAATGAAACTTTAAATATGTTTAACATAATATATAACATCCGAAATTACTGTGGAAATTAGCAAGAAAAGCATCAGAAACAAAGCATATATGGCAAGTTCAACTGAATAGATCAACTACTCTAATGAAGGATCAAATCAGATGGTTAAAATTCATCAAAATTTAATTTAGCACTATCATAAAATTACGTCCAAACCATACTTTAACAGACGCTACAACCTACTTAACTGGTTAGCAGGAATAACTTTTTTAAAACACCGACATCAGTAAAGCTTCTTATTAGTTTCAGAGAAAAGAAAAAAAGGGATCTCCGAATAATGAACTTCAGATTCTAGCTTTGGAACCAAAGAAAATGTGTTAAAGCATATCATTTCCAGGAAGTCAAAGCCTAAGACGTTCAAAATTCCAGAACTCCTAAGGCCTGCTTCCTCGTTTTCTCGCGAACCAGAAAGAAAAAGAGCCAGAACTTTATGCCATTTACACGCATTTTCAATTTCAAAATCAAACAGGCTAAATTTTTTTAAAAAAACAAAAAAAAAAGGCCGAAATTGACGACAATGAATGGGGAGAAAAAAAAAACAGTTTCAGCGCGTTTTCTCACCTACCAATCAGCTCCGACTGAAAATCCTAATCTCCTGCAAAACTTCGAAGCTGCAAGAAAGAGAATAACAGAAATAAGGTTCCAAGAGCCGGAAAAAGATTTTAAAGTTCAAATAAATTACGCTTAGAAGGGCTGTCTCACCTCTCGGCGGCACCCGCACAGAAGAGAAAAAATGAGTAGGATTTCGATGCTCTATGCATAGTTGTAGGTTGTAATTTGGGTCGAGGCTCCATGGGTCCGTTAACCAAATATCAAGTAACGATCTTATTGGGTCCTACTGAGTGGCCCAAAAGTTAAGAATGAAAAGGTTTCAACTAATTGGGATCCGTTAGAATGTCTATGAGCCCAATAATAAAACAGGCCTAACCGTTTGGTGCAGACACTTCTCCTCCATCGTTAAGAAACTAGAAATAAATGTTTCAGCCCAGAGATTAGAGCTCGAACATTAAAACTAGCCGTCTACTTTCAGTTGGAGATGACAGATATTAAGAATCGTAATTAGCTTAAGGGGCTTTTAGGAAGAAACGTATATAGGTCTGACTGGGTTCAAGCTTTTAAACGAAACTAAAACTTGATTCATTTTTTAGTATATTTATTTTTTAAATTTAATATTTTTATTTAAATTATTTTAAATATCGAATCAACATTCGAACATGAATAGTAGATCTGACCTTTGAATACTTTTAATTTTAAAGTGCTGGAAAGGAACAAAAATAAGGCTACTCTCCTATCGCCAACCTTTGTTTATGAGCCCTTCCGTTCTTTCTTATGCCATCTATGTGTATGGTACTTTAAATCTATACTTCAGCACTTGGGCATAATTAAGGTGAGACGCCCATCAATATGCCATAGGGAAAAATCATACATAAGTATATTTTTCTTCTGCAAATTAAAATGCACTGTCTTCTTTTATCTGTTACTTTTGCACTGTTAAAGCTGGAAGATTCTAGTTTTAGGTGATTGAAATGGGGGAAAAAAGAATTCTCGTTATTTCTACAAAATTATAAGCTCTCGCTCTGTTGAATTATGTAGTTGATGCTGGAGAAGGATGGGATACTGCAGATTCCTGGAAAGCAGAAAATGGAGCGACAAGAGTCTTGTTGCTGCTGGATAACACAGTGAAGAGTACAATGACAAGGCAGCTCTTTATAGGGCAGTTGCTTACGATATCCCTCTAACTTAATCACCTTATTCATATGGAACATTAATTGATTTTGATATAACTACCTGATCTTAGATAAAACAACTAAGTAGGTATGTAAATGAGGTGCAGTCCGAAATAATTCACCACTGTGATCCATAATTTAATTTACAGGTGTTTGTTAAAATAAATTAAAACTAAGAATACTATTTTCCTAATAATATGCAACATCAGTTGAGGGAGGAGCAAATGAAATGAGACACGTTTTTAAGAGCTTTCCTACTCTTTGCTATACCTGGAGATCTAGAACAGCTTCCCCTGCAGTCAGAACACAGGAGTCAATTGGTTTAATCGATGCCATTGTACCGTGCTGTTCAGTTTGCTCTCATCCTTAATATCACATATTCTGTGCAATCTCAAGTATTATCAAGAGAAGACAGGCATTGTATTCTACGTATACAGTAACTTACCATGCATTCGCTTGACAAACCGTTCAAATTCCATGAAATTCTGTCTCTCCATGAGAAGTGGGCTGAGCCTAATGTAAGTAAAAGATGAAAGATGTCTCCCATCTGGATCATTTACTGGCTTGACAGTGTCCAATATACTGTTATAGCCTATCCTATCATGGCAAACAAAAGCATTCTCACTTGCAACTGCAATGCTAACATCCCATGCTGCATTCAGCACCTGAAAGGGAAAAGACCATTACTAAGCTTCTGGATTTGAATAAAGACTCTGCACTAATGGAAATTATAGTAACATATAGCAAATGAATTTCTAAATTGCTAATTTTTCCCCCCATAAAGAAAAGGTGTTCCTTTGGGAGAAAGGTAAGTAAAGCAAGTCACCTGCCAGACTAAACCCTGGGGATCTGCCAGTGCTTCCCGCAAGTCTTCACGCTTCTCCAAAAGGTGCAGTTCGGCAAAGTTTAAAGCAGCTCCATGCTTCATTAGCATTTTTGCTATTGCAATATAGCCATCTCGATTACAGGGATTGTAGTACCCCGCCGTTAATTCAGCAGCATGACTGGCTGCTTTGTACCACCAGTGAATACCTGGCAGCTGCTCAGCAATTCAAACATGGGGAAAAAAAGAAAAAAAAAAAAAGAATACTACATAGCTTGAATAAACAACTTCTAAAATTAGTATTCAAAAAAAGGTAATAAAATTTGCATTCAGTTGAACTTAACAGCAGGAGGAAACCTCTAAACAAATCAAGGAGGAAGGAACACAAAAAAGCATAGAAAATGATCTTGTCAAGAAAGGGGGAGGGTAAGAAGTACTCTTCATTTGCAGATTAAAATGACCTTGTCAAAATGGATACATAGCATTTCACAAAAGCAGTAAAAATAGAAAATGTAATAGCATGTTATACAACAAATTTTCCTCATATAATTTGATTATGATCAAATTCCCATACTAGAATCAAACTTGAATAAGAATCATACCAATTACAATTAAAATCTTCAAAATTGCCTATAATTACTTTAAGCATTCACGTTAAAGAATAAACTCTTAAAACAATAGCATGTTCAAACTTTGCAACATTAAGACATGAACAAGACTTGGACCTTAGAATATTTCTGAGTTCACCAGGGTTGATGGGATTTAAGGATTGAAAAGGACCAGGATTGACGGGGTTCAAGAAAAAAAAGAAGATTGCTATCATGCCAAATAATGATCACAAAATTAATTTTAGAGGGTAATAAGAAAATATTCCGTTGGGTATAAGATATATAAGTGCAACTAGCTGACCTTTGCTGCAATGCAAGTGCCTTCAAAAGCTAACTTTGCCAGAGAGAGTACCAGGTCTCCATGATCAACTAATACCTGAGAGTACCAATTAAGGAAAAACCTACCATAGTAACCATCATAGTCTCCTCCATCACAAAAGAAACCAGTTTCATGTGGCTGGGAATTATAGGAGCCAGCATTATCTGGCCCTCTAGCCCAAAAGCTGTGTCCCCTCATTTCTGCTGCCTTCCTCAGGCTTTTTAACATGTACTGATCATAACACTGCAAAAGGAAAGAGCCACAATTATATGATGCCCAGAGAAGAACCAAAAAACTAGTGTTCTTGGCACTGTTGGGGTGACAAGACCACAAGCAAGCAGAATACTGTACAGCAACACAACAGGAGCAAAAACGAAGAGAACCAAAACTTGCTAGGCTGGAAATGGAGCAATACTAATAATCATGATGAGATTACTTACACTAAACTTGAAAAGAATTACCTGCAAGGAAACCGCTTAACACAAGCAGGATAGACAAGAACACTGAGCATACTAATAAAGCCTTTCTAAAAGATTCCTAGAAAACCCAGTTGGTTACAATTTCCTATTTATTAGTTTCCTTCTGGACAGTAGACATAAATGGGATGAGAAAGCCATAGAGGGAGCAAAGATGTAGGCTAAGTTTCCAGGTGCATGACAACATGAAGCGATTAAAGCATCTAGGAGTGGCAAAACATACATATAGCAGCAAAGCAATATAACAGTGATTTAAAAGTCAGTTGTCACATTTATGGTTGTAAAATCGAATTGGTGAATCTGATGCTACATGCAAATTTTCCTTCAAATTTCCCACTATAAAGAACAAATTGCTGTTCTTATAACAGCAACTTATTATTTACTTGTAGCCCAATAAGCTAAATAAGCAACCAATCCAACAATGCAAGAATATGTCGGATTTAAACAATGAAAGAGTTGATATTCAAATTGTAATAACAATTACCTGGAACTCCCCAATCCCAGGATATCTCCATCCATGCTTTACTGGACAAGATGGATATCGTAGCTGCCCACAGGGGCCTAGTCCAACTTCAACCATGGATATCATACCATCCGCAAAAAATTCATCAAATTCCACTCGGAAACTTCTCATATAGTCAAAGTATACCTATGTTTGCCAACAAAAACTTAAAAGATTAAAAAAATATATCCTTAAAATAAATACTAGCATGAGAGTGAAGGAAGAAAAGAGCAAAAACCAAGTTAGCATAATAAATCTGTTTACAATATCCCTCAAAAGTACATTTCAGAAAATAGCAAATTAAAGTCACTTTGTTTTGTAGCATTGTTGATTTTAACATAAATAAGATCGAAATCATATCCATTACCAATTATATAGTCAGAACATATGAATAGAACTAGCTTCAGTTGGTCTCAAATAAGTTCAATAATTCACAACAGAGGAAGAAGGCAGAACATAATATAGTAAAGCCTGCAATTTATATGATGTACACAATGGTATCGATAACAATTGTTACAATGTTAGAGACTAACTAATGACTGACAATTATATCAATGACTAATACCTCAACAGCAGTCCGGCCCCTTAAAACTCGTTCCTTATCAACGGCCCAGGAGAGGTATTCCGTGTTTCTTCTTCCTTCCCTATCAGTGAAAAATATGTCAGGATTGCTTCTACCAATTTCTGCAACCCAATGGGGAAGTGGAATACAAACATCATCACCAACATTGCCGCCACATTCATGAAACGACATCAGAACCTGACCCATCAACAAGATAAATGTCACACTCGGAACAGATCTTAAGAAAAAGAAAAAGAAATGATGCATCATACCTATCTCATATCTAAAGCCAAGCTTCATACAGAAGAGAAGAACTTTATGATCACAAATGGCAAATATACTCATCTCAAACATCATAAGAAGAAGAATGCCAGTCCTAAAGTTTCAAGGTTACTTATCTGAATTAAGTGTTCAGATTGTTTTCTGTTCTAAGATTAGTAAACTGGTCTAAATTTCAAATTTCCTTCCAACATTCAAAAGCTTGACCCAAGCTCTAGGCTGAACTAACCAAAATGCAACCTACCCTCCAAAGGCATATATCACTGCAGAACATAATCACCAATTACATTGCTGTTTTCTTTCACAAATTGCATCACAACAGCCTTCACCAAAGGCATATTGCTCTGCCATGCAGCACACAGGCAAAGTCTGACATCTTGAGACACACCTGGGGATTCAAAGCATATAAAACCCCCAAACCTCCTCTTGCAAAACATCCACATCATCATACACAAGAATCAGCAAAAGCTGACATCTAGAGACAAACTATGCCAGATACCAAGGTAAGTAACATGGCTTTCAACTAACTTTCAGCTCGAATTGAATTGCAGGACTCTTGGAGGATGAGATGAGCCCAAATTAGGGGGAGTACCAAAGTCTTATGCTCACATGAACAAAAAAAATCAAATAAATACATGGAATAAAATCAAAGTTAGTTAAAATAATGGAGGTCTTTACCTTATCAGATGTCAAATATGGATATTGAGTACCACCTCAAGCAATGAGAAAGCATTCAAACATGTAAAAATCCTCAGCGAAAACTCACCCGCAACTTAAGCTTAAGCTCACGAACCATCTGAAAGAGTCTTAAATAACCATTCCAGTTATATTCTTGGGGAGCATGTGCTTCCACTATTCCCCACCAGCAGTCAATCATGACCCCATCTACATTGATTGATTTCAATATTCTTAGCTGCTTTAGCAGACCATCTGGATCAACTAGCTCACACTTCATGTTATTGACCCCCAACTGCCACAATTAAAGTGAATCATGGACTGAAAATACAAAAGCATATTAAAAAGTGTAAAATTTGGCATTTAGTTAGAAACATTTCAGCACCAGAAAACCCAAACTGAGAGGTGGAAGACAGAAAAAGAGTTATGCATCCCCCTTTGACAAAGGGCCTAATATGCAGTTTCGAAGAATAATCATAAGCCAATGTAAATATAGAGAACAAAGATTGAATTAGAAAACTCACTGGTAACATTACATAAACTGGAACATACGGAGTACCAGCAAAACCACGTTCTGGTAGCTTAGGAGGTAGTCCAATAATCTATAAAGATTGTACATTAGAAGAGAAAATGAACAAATCAAAATTATCAAAAAGAACACGAGTTTTTTTTTAAATATAATTATGGGTCAATCATATTTTCTTTGACAATCAAATCAAGTGCCAGCAGGGCATTTTAGATCCAATTTCCATACATCATTTGGTATTGGCAAATCAGCAACAGAAAAGGCATAGATGTTTATTCACATCTGACCAATGTATAACTCTGTCATACCTGTTTGTCATTAATCACTTCCACGGACCCAGCAATAAGAGGAAGACTTTCTGTTTGTTCTCCACCATCTCCAACCATGCCTGAACTTTGCGAACGGGCACTTGAGGATAGATCATAAGGTGAAGGAGTAGGCACAAAAACACCCTTCATGCCACAAGAATTGTACTCTGCTGAGGTGCAATAGCCAGAAGAGACTCCCTGCAAGGAGGTAGGTGGAGTCTGTTGTGACACCATTTGAGAGGAGGATGAAGTCATGCCTGCAGAAATGCCACCAGCAGGCCTTGGACCCTGCAAACAGAAAATATTCCCATTTGGATTTCCCATAGATTCATCAGAAGTAAAGATAAAAGGACCATTAAAGAGAGGTGAAGTTAACTCCATGATGCATGGTTCTAAGCCTCACCGTCAATATTATGCAGTACAAAGATTAATATGCATATATAATCCAAGATCAGGCAGTAAGTTTAACAATTGAACAATTTACGAATCTATTGAATTAGTTACATTTCAATGTTGTACCTTGCAGTAGATAGTGAATGAACTAGCCACTCAATTTAAAAGAGACATCGATGCATTCAAAAGGTTAGCACCTGAGACTTTGATGGAAAACTGGTTCCATCTGGAAGAACAACCCAGCCAGCTTCCCTGGCCAAAGCTGCAATCACATCATTAATATCAGCTCTAACCCTCAGGTTATAGTTCCCATGCTTCCGCAACCCTGCCAAGATCCTTGCTGTTATTGCTCTTCGATGCCGCTCTCTTAGCTTTGTTCGCTCCTTTTCTTCTAGTGGTCGTGACCTCCTAGTTCCTCCTCCACCCAGGGTGCTCACTTGCTCCTGAAGTTGCTGCTGAATTTGAAACTGACCACTGGTACTTGGCATCACTCCATCAACCCCCAACATCCTCTGCGCAGCAATATGCTTCTCTGCATTCTCTTCATAATCCTGTTCTTTTACATCCATTTCAATTTCCTCTTCATCATATTCCTCATTAGCTCCTATCAGTTTCTGCATATCAGTTGCCATAACCTCCCACTCTAATCCTGAACCTCTAACCGCAAAAGTACCTTATGGTTATAACTTCTCTACATGGATTTCTCTTGCAATGCAGCAACCAGATCCGCTGATTTCTGGGGCAGGTCAAATTCAGATTTCCTGATAACAATAAGAACTTCAATTCATGCTATTATACAAAAGGGGAAGGAAGGACTCCCCAATTAGACATGGTTCAAACTTCAAATTCTACATGTTTCCTAGATACAATACAATGACCAAAATAATAACAATAATTGTTATAAGGCACCTACTAAGCTTATTAGGCCTCAGAAATATTAAATACCCCACTAAATTGTAAGGTTAGGAAACTATTTGTCCCGTTTGGGTCTTAATTGTTTGTTCATGAAAATTAATACAACAAAAACAAAAAAAAAAGAAAAGAGTCAAATTTTATTATTTTTCGTCTTTTTTCATTTATCCAACGCTTTCTCAGTAACCACAAGAAGAAACTTAAATACTTTAACTGAATTCTCCGTGGTAAATTAACCATAAGACCTACACAACCCAAAAAAAAAAAGGAAGAAAGAGATTCATTCTAGAATTTGAAATAACAAGTTTTCCAAGAAAAATGGAGAATTTATCAACTAAAACAAACATGGCCAAGCCCAATTTGAAACTTCTCTCTCAAGAAAATTACCGCGAAATCAGTTTCTTGCATAATTCTGACTCGAATCTTCAATTTGCCACAAACGAAGCTTCGAAATATCTCCAATCCTTCGTCTTCTCTTCAAATTCCTCCTTCTAGTCTCCAACCTAACGATTTATGCGAATGGATCAATATTCCCAGCAAGCGGCAGATATCTCGGGCGTTGTAAACGACTGTTCTCCGGAGCTGTGAAGATGGAAGAAACGAGGTAGAAGGGAGCTGAATACAGCTATTTCCGGCGAGGGTGAGTGGCGCGTGGATGAGGTGAGTCGAGCGCGTGAGAGATAGGGTTTCACTCGTGTGTAGGATAGGCGAGCGTGTATGTGTGAAATTTAGGGTTTGGCACGAATGAGGCGTGTGTGCGATAGTGTATTAAGCGGGACCTATCGACGTGCAAGGGAGACACGTATCACACAGGCCATGGGCTTTCCTTGAGGGACCCGACCGGACACGATGTGTGTCTCTTTAGATTGGCGATATCACGTGGTAGGTTTAAAAAAAACCGTTTGACAAAACACTTCGGCACATTTTAGCAATTTTTTTTTTTTTTTTTCTAAATAGCAAACAACTGCTACCGACAAATGAAATTAAAACATTTTTCCTAAAAAATATTTAATTAAATTATAAATAATATTTTCATAAAATTAAATAAAAAAAACTTCATAAAAATAATTATGACCCAATTTTAAAGCTAAAGTTCAAATTATAAGATA
>JBBYHK010000004.1:7448953-7466097 GCA_038382065.1 Adansonia grandidieri
TTTTAAGATATTATAAAGATTTAATATGAAACTGGTTTTATGTTTCAAATTAATTTTTAATTTTATTATATTTCAGAAAATTATTAATTAGAGAAAATTTTTAAAGGTTATTTTTAAACGGTCACGACAATTAATTAGTAAGAACGTATTTTAATCGTATTATAATATAATATCCAACTGCGTACGCTGGATTAACACAATCTGAATGAAAAAGGAATTGTTCTTCAAAGTTCAATTTTTCGTTTACCTATTTAATATTTTATATATTTTGAAATTATTGTTGCTGAGTACTTAATATATTTGTCCTGTTGGAACCAGAATTTGTTCGGTTGAAATTAGGGTTTCCTATGTCAACTAGGAAAAGGAAAGGGTATTAATGTAAATTAAGATTGCATTACATTGCCTATATAAACAAACTTAGCGCTTCAATTCAATTGTATAATTTTTAGTGTTTAGAGTCTCTGCTTTTACGATTTACAAACTCTCTCCTGCTTCAATTACGATTTACAAACTCTCTTGTTATTCATCCCTGTGCTTTCAAAAGAAAGTTTGTCGATCATAATCAACCTAAAATCATGCAGTGTTTGAGGTTCTTGGATTTCGAGAATGGATATTCCGCTCGCAGGAGCGAGGCAAGGAGTCGCAGACAGGCTCGAAAGGAGAAGTATGTAGAGTCTGTTGATCTATATAACTTTTGTGAAGCAGCTTCTTGCGAAGGTTGGTCTGTATATAGACAACGTCAATGCCTAGAAAAAAAATTTATGTGTTTCTTGTGGAACCCTCATTCCCTCGAAAAAATTGTTCTTCCTAACCTCCAAATTCCGCCTTCTAAATGTATCCTTGCCGCACCACCTACGACACCACAATGTCTTGTTTTCTTCTTTTACAAGCACCTGCCTCGTGTTTTGTTTTGTCGTCCCGGTGATACGAAGTGGACGAGTTTTGCTTACGTCGTTGAAGGTAGATTGAGCAGCCTTTGCGATGCGGTTTCATGTGCCGGAAAAGTATACGTGTTTAACTTGTTGGAAGAACTAGGCGAGTTCGAGGTTTATCCCCAACTTCGTTTCAAACGGTATAATGCGAGACTGCCAGCGGGTTCCCTGATTGCCAGGGTGCAGTTGGTTGACTCTCGTGGCGAACTGTTTCTTGTTCGAAGAAAGTCAATAATCGACATTGAAGTGTTTAAGATGGATTTTTCTCAAGATAGATGGGAAAGGGTTTCGAACTTGTCTCCGGATCACGATACGAGCTTTTTCTTGATTGGTAACTACTCGGTATCATTGTCTGCAACGAGAGTAGGCAACAGCATTAGCGGTAATACAATCTATTTCACCGACGAAGCTGATATGTATTCATTGAGCTTGCCTGAGAAAAGGTTATCTGTTTGGAGGAGTAATCCAGATTCAGGACTCCGGGTTTTACATGATCAGATGATGCCTAAATTAAGGTAATTATATGTTTTAATCTTATTGCCTATTTTATTTTATGTTTTACGCTGCCATCAACCATTAACGGAAAACCCATATGTTTTGCGACAATTAAACCATAATTTTGGACAAACTAATAAATATGAATTTGGTTGGCAACATATATTTTAGAAATTTACTTTGTTTCCTTTCTTTTTATCAAGAGATTTGCTCACTTTTATTACATTTGTTGATAATATGAAAATTTACTTGAAAATTACGAATGTTGGATTAATTAATTATTTGTTTATTTGCAGGTTCTCTGATAAACCTAGATGTTCTAAGCAGGAGGATAAAAAGATTCACGAAGATGATGGAATCATTGAAGAAAGTTCAGATGATGATCGAATCATTGAAGAAAGTATAGATGAGTACAATAGTGATGACGAAAATAAAAGTGAATGCATATGGTTCGAACTACCAGCAGACCTACAGATAGTTATTGCTCAACATCTTCCTACGGTGCTTGATTATATGAACTTCCGGGCCGCATGCAGAAAGTGGAGATCTTTAATCCTTCCTATCCGGTGGAAGGTCAATCACGAGGGCGTTCCATATAAATATCCCTTGTTCATGTTTTCCCAAGGAGAAAAGGGAAAATATAATTTGTATAATCCAATTGCCAGGCTGATGCACTGCATTGATATTCCCGAACTCGAAGAATGCCAAGTTCGCTTCTCCGACCAAGGGTGGCTTCTTGTTACAAAGGCTTCAAGATTCATCTTCTTCTTCGAACCTTTCAGAAGAACAAAAATTCAACTTCCCAATTTGAGGATAATGGATCAAGTTGACGGATTTTGTTTCTCAGATACACCAACTTCGTCAGACTGGCAAATATTTGGTATCGGACATTCAGATCATATGGTAATAAAAGTGGTCCATCTGCGTTCAGGTGACGAGAAATGGACTTTTCGCACAGTTATTTCTGAAAGACTGCCTTATCATTCTTTTGCCAACCCAGTTTTTGACGGTGAATGCTTCTGTTATTTGGGAGAAAATGGAAGCCTTATTTTCTTTAAATTCACCGAGACCTATTTTAGTTGGTGTATTGAATCTTCAGCTTCACGCCACTTTTTCAACTCCTGGCGCAGATTTTTGATTTCCTATAAAAACGAGCTGATTTCGGTGTTTTTTGACAAGGGAAGGTGGACGCATGTCCTTAACTATGATAGAAAAGATCATAAATGGATTGAAATCAAAGGGCTGGAGAAAGAGATTTTGTACTTGAGCCAGACAACATCTCTGATTGTTGATGCTGTGGAGCAGAATATAAAGAACACAATTCAGTTCTCCATTTTCAGAGACATCGACGATGACAGCAGCAATATTTCCTATTCTTTGGAGAATCAGATATACCAAATCTACAAGAGGGATGAAGGCTGCTCCCCAATTGCAGATCTTTATAATTCCAAGGAATTCCTATTCGGAACTTGGATTCAACCATTGCTGGTGACTGAAATGTTGACAGCTATTTGATTGTTTTATTCTTTTACAAAGATGTTTGATTTTCAACTTATTCGATGTTTTAATTTTAGTAACTTTCCATATGTTGTTTCCTTTTAAATTTTCCGAGAACAGTTACCAAGGAATTCTTATTTGGAACTTGAAGTTCAACTTTTGTTAGTGCCTCAGATATCGATAACTTCTTAATTTTTAAATATGCATTTGACGATATTATTGATCTTTGGTTCTAATAAATTCTCCTTTTTTAAATTTTCATATCACAATATATTGGATTTCGGTTTTAGTAAAATTTTAATTTTTCATTTACAGCAAAAGATATGATTAGTAAAGGAACGGTTACATGTAATTCTCGAGATATTTTAACTAATAATCAATTGATAAACTGAAAACAATTATCCATATATACAACAAAGCCTCTGAACCAAACCTGTTTAAGTGTTGTTGTGTACGGTCCAGATGGTGGAGGGGCATAACAACAGTAATCATGAGAGCACATCTTGACATTCTTCTACAAGGACTACAGCTTGCCCAGCTTAACCTTCCAACACCCCAAAATGTTAAAAAAAAAAAAAAAAAAAAATTTCCCCCCTCCCAACAGTATTGAACATGGGACAGGCAAGAGACATGATCGTTTGATGCCCAATGCGCACAACAAATAAAAGCATTAAATAACCTGTTGTGGGGTGGGGTGGGGAGGGGGGAGGGGGGAGGGGGGAGGGCCATTGCTAACTTTAAGACTAAATCAGAAAAAGAAAGTTGAACCTAAAATCAGCTGTCGTCGTCCACAGCACCAATGTATGACAGGTCAGTCCGTCTCACTCTTACAGCGCCCTTAAGCCAACTTGCGGCTCGAAGATTAGCATGGTCACTGCTGCCAATGACAGCAGTGCTACTTGAAGATGGACCTGATCCAGCTCCATCTTCCAGAAGCGTCCACGGGTCAATTTCCATATCATGCTCCATTAGTAAAGGCGTTGACTTGGATTTTCCGGGAATATTACTTGCATTTCGTACTGATGCAACCTGTCTCTGAGGTGCATTCATAGTTCCAGCGAAAGAACCAGGGACATAGATGCTGGGTTGAAGAGAACTAAGAGCACCAATTGGGACAGAAGGTGGGTTGCAGGAGACCAAATTGTGAAAAGAAGGAAATAATACTGGCATCGCTGCTTGAAGACGCCATCTAATCATCTCAGGCAATTGCATAGAATCTAATTCACTCTGCATCCACAGAAAAAACAATAACTGAGGTGAGTAATGAATCATGTCATAACTTCATTTTAAAAAACTTCGAGAAACGCAGCTAGAATTCTTCAGAGCTTTATGTTCAAGAGAAGGATAGTTCATTTCATAAGAGCAATTAAAATTAATTAATTTTCAATATCAACAAGAATGACGTCTCAAGAACTGGTAAGTGGCAGAAAAGTGAATACTTTCTTTCACTTGCATTGAAAAGTATTGAAAATGTCACCCTGCTTGTCATCATAAAATCATAAACCACAACTAAAATACCCACTTTTGGGAGGATTGCAAAGTCTACATACCAACAAAGAAAGATATTCAGTCCAATTAATAGTGTCTATGATGATGCACGTCTTTAGCATGCAGCATGCATGCTTTATTTATATTTCTCATTACTAATTATATTACTGATGCACCAACAAACACCTCATAACCTCATTTATTACGGCATCAAAAGCCCAAAAGATTCCCCCAAGGTTCAACTGCTAAGAAACCATCAAAGCATATCATACATACCGGTCATGATGACAATCCTGAATATTCAGAAAATGAATAGGCCCTAAAGTCAATGGATAACGGTACAACAAACTCTTCTAATCCAGCATAAATTAAGAAAAGGTCAACTATTTACCATTTTAAGAAATCTTTTTGCATATAATACATTACTTTAACTGAATTCAAGAAAAAGTGATGTATTAGTAACACATCTCTCTCTCTCTCTCTCTCTCTCTCTCTCTCTCTCTCTCTCTCTCTATATATATATATATATATGTATATATATATATATATATGTATATATATCACCTTAACTAACTAGTGCCACTAGGCACTGGTTAAATTTCCCACTAAGAAAATCTTCCATTATGAAGTTGTGGATAATATAATATTCAACTTAAGGAATAAGAAGAAAAACCAGTCAGTGCTTTCATTTCTAATAAATTTAGGTTTATTTACCAAAACAAGCAGCAGTAAATTCAATCAGCACAATGATAAAGATCAAACCTGCAAAGTCTCCACTGCCTCACGGTCAAATCCAGAAAAGTCCTTGGCATCCTTTGACCTTAGCCAACTTGGCTGGGAACTGCTCAACAAACCATGCAGCACTAACAAAAGACGATCAAACAGACTATCTCCTGACATTTCTGAGGATGCAACAGAAGCCATCAGCTCCACGTCCCTCTTCAACTGTATGAGATTAAAAGATAGGTCCACATCCTCATACACAACCCTACTTCCAAGCAATCGAAGTATTACAGAGGCAAGCATATGCCTCATGTTTCGTGCTGATGGTTCCCTAAACAATCCAACAAATGAAACTTGGTAACTAGTTTATCAAATATTTGAAATAAAATAATACAGATTTCATAACATTGTTGCATCTGGACTACCCAATAACATGAATATCAATTAGGATGAAGCAATTAGTTTCCAGCTGAAGGCCAAAGGTCAATGAATTCTCAAAAATAGCATAAACAAGGTACAAAATAGAAAAACAATTGCTGCTTCTAGCACCCCCCCCAATGAAGAGAAACAAGTAATTCCTCCCATTCAATTTTCAGCAACACGGGAGAGAAATTAAATTTAAAAGAGAGAGAGAGAGAGAGAGAGATTTGCTCACATTAAGATAATGGAAAAGAGGTTCAAATCAGATATAAAACATATCTAAGCAGTCAAGTTTTCAATTTAAGAATTTTATGAATTAGAGATTAAAATAATTTTACTGCTCAAGGAGTGAAAAATCATTGAAATAAAAAGTTCATACCATGAAAAACTAAAGCTTACAACTTATAAGGTGATATAAAAATGAGTTCAGTGTTATGGCTATATAAGACGGAATAAATTAAAGATAATTTCTTATATCCCTTTCAACAGAATATATGAAACTAGAAAGGCTTTAACCAAAACTGGGATGAAATTAACACAATTAACCCTGAAGATTTCACAAAGAAATAAAATAAGTACATATTAATTTCCAGCAGAATGATGGACATGCTACTGGATAACCAAAACAAGAAATTAAACAAAACAAATCGACAGAAATAACAAGAATATCTGCTCAGTATATTGGAAAATATAAAGAAAAGGCCTCAAGCAGCAGTAAGCCAGCAAGCGTAGAAATTGATGACACTTACATAAAGGGTAATAAAATGAAACGGGAAAAATCATATACTTACCCATCTGCACATATGATTGGCAGCAATCTCACAATAAACTGCAACCTCAATGAGATAGAAGCTCGCAATGCAGCAGGGCAAGGAGGTGCAGACTCCTCAGGAGTTGGTGTTTGTCTAGCCAATCCAGGACTACCACCTCTTGCACCTTTGCGATTGTTAACTTTACTAGTAGAACCTTCAATTACAGAAGAGGCTGCTCCAGTCTGCTTGCTAACGCCACGAGTAACCAAATTTATCTGTTGCTCAATAGTGTTAAACTGCTTTATCAAATCACTTGCAAAGGTATTGCGTGAGTCAGCAGAGCTTTGGTCTATGCAAGGAAGAACCAATTCAACGAAAGCCTTCTCAGTTACATGCCACTGGCTGATACTGAAACCCTCAACATCCACTTGAGTGGAACCTTTCACATACCCTTTTGATTCCATGCCCTCCTCAATGACTTCACCTTCCTCAAGAGAGGTGACTTCGGACTTCTTCTTCTCTCCACTGTTTGTCACAGGATCACCACCAGAATAAGACCATCCCCAAGGCTTCCAAAACTGTGCCTTTGTAGAAAGGCTTTTATCTTCAGCGATATTACTGAGCCGTTGCCTAACAGTTTTCCGTCCCAAAAGAACATCCAGGCCCCTTAAGAACCATTTAGCCTGCATCAACATCGAATCCTCTAATGACCTCCCAAAAAGATGAACCACCTCTGAGAAAAGGGGAGCAGCATCAGGTCTGACCACCAATCTGGTAAGGATGATCTGAATGAAAACTTTCTCACTCTCAGATGGAGCTCTTTCAGAACTGGATGAGGAAGTGCGAATAGCATCTGCCAAGGACTTTTCAGGGTTCTCCATCGTATCAATGAGCGCTTGTTCATTTAAAAGAAGCCTTAACTCAACCCACTGCCAATGAAATTTAGCCGGTTGCAGAGAGTCCAATGCATGTACAAGCTTATCCAAAAGCTTTGACCCATTCTCTGCACGCAGTGCTTTAGACTCACTATGTCCAGAAACCCTATTCCCATCATCCTGTGTAAAAGCAGAATAAGGCATCTTACAATCAATTAAAGCATTTAGAAAGAGCCTTGCACGAAGAAGGACAAAGGCCATGGGTTTCAAGTGCATATCCAAACCGTTCAACTCTAGCAAGGATGCAAACTCAGCATCAGTTGTATCTGCAGCTACAATATCATAAAAACCATGAGTGTCCCTCATACAAACATCTCGAAAAGGTCTGTGTTTCATGGCATCAACAATGGCCATTGTTAAAGATTGATACAATTGATTGATATCTTCACGACTAGCAATGTTACCATTCAAAATGACTGGCTTCCATATAACAAATGCAAAAATTGCATATGCTGGTGGAAAGACCAAATTAATCGGAAGTAATCTCTGCATCCTTGAAAGAGCTACAACAGATTGTTCACCCAAGAGTTCCAAAACTAGTCCATCACAAACAGTTCTGCAGCTCCCAACAAATAGCCGAAACCAGTGCACATATATTTCAACTGAGTTGTCTGACTTAAAAGCCCCAACTGACCGGGCATTACCATTGGAACTTGTTTTTGTGCTTCTTACAAATTGAACAACATCCAAACCTTCCTTTAATCTTAAGACGGTTACCATTCTCTCCAAGCTAATAACCCCATGAATAATGGCCCCAATAACAAGAGCAGAAATAGCAGCTGCCATTTTGGTCGTTCTCCCAAGAGTCACTTTGGCAGAACTGTTCAAATTGTCACTAGATATGTTTGCATTAGACTCAAGAGCATCAGGAGACAACTGAAACTGACCACGAGAGGACTTTGCAGGGGCAAATGCTAATGCTAAGGCAGAGGAAGCCTCTGTTGCAAGAGCTATCTCAAATGCTTGGCTTTTGCGCTCTCCAAGAGCTTCCTTTAGCAGGCATAGACATATTAAATGAATGTGCAAGATGCGCTTAGCAAAATTCAAGGTATTCATAGGTGGCTGATTATTTGAATAATAGCTGCCACCAGAAAAATCAGGTATCTTCGCTAGGGTTGGTCCAACATTGCTAACAATGGCAGAAACAGCAGAAGACACCAAAGCCGGGTCCCCTTCTTGAAAAGCACCACCGGTCTGCCTAAAACAGTCCATTAGTCCAACTATGATTTGTTGAGCTACTTGATAATCATCATCCCCTTTTTCAGTGTAAGGACTTTTTGGAGCATTGGCTGCAGAAAATTTTCTCTCTTTACCTAAGATATAGTGCAAGACATCATCAACTTGACGCTGAACAATCTCTCTCATGCTTAAACCCACTCTAGATATCCGTCCACCAGTTATCCTTTGACGGTAATAATCATCAGGATCTTCAGTCCCTGCTGGAACTCCAAGTGGAAACCCAAACTCTCCCTCTGTTCGTCCAGATTCAAGTTCAGACAAAAGTCTTCTATCACAAGTCCCCTTGAAATTCTTCTCCCATTCAATTACACTGGCAATATTGCCATACCTCTTCAACAAATAGCGAGCAAAAATTAGGGTTCCTGTAATTCTTCCATTAGCGGCCATAAGTGCTCTAGCACGATGCATTGTAGCTGAAAGAGCTTCAGGCACAAGATCTGCGGCAATAAGTATGTTCTCATACCTGAATAGAATTCATCATTAAGCATGTAAGACATAAATACGCAGGTCAAGCCAAAACATGGACAAGAATAACAAAAAGTTTTGCCATGACAGGTGCAGTGGCTCGATAATCCAATCATGAGCAATAAAATAACTTTCAGGGAAGATAAATAAGTCACCAATCTCCAGGACAGTTTCCTAGATATTAGTGTACACCAACCAGACATCAAAAAAATGCATTTTCAAATTTGTCATGCTGTCAGTAATACACATTCAAAAGTGAATCCCGAATATATTTGCTTTAACCAGAATTGGGGAGAAGAGGAAAAAGAGTCAAATTATTGTTAAAGATCAAGGCACAGCAAGTGCATCAAACCATACTGCAATATGATAGACAAAATAAAGAACCAACCTGGAGAAGAACAAATTTGATAGCCAGATATCATTTGCATGAACAATTTAATTAAAATAAAGAAGCAAAAAACGATACTTCACCTCCGAAGAGATGATATAAGATATGCCTCCCCCACTTCACAAGCATAATTTTCCACATTCCTGGGCACCACTAGAACGTTTCTCCCACCATGAATGGTAGGACTGGGACTACTAATAACTTTTGGCAACAACCAAAGGAGAAATTTGACAGCTGAAGCTGAATCACAAGAAACATCCATTAGATACAGTATGGCTGATAGCTCATCCTCACCAAGCTTCCACCTTAAAGGACTCTTCTCATCAGCTGCAACATAGGGCCTGCCATACTGGCCAACCTTAGGCACAGATTTCTCTGACTCTTCAACGAGTTGCCTAACTACAGATATCAACCAAGCAGTGACAATCCTCTTCTCTACAAAGCGAAGCTGCTTTAAACCCTTTCCAATCGAGAGAATATCTCCGTAATGGGTTGTTCTGATCCCATCAACTGGCTTCAAATTTTCCACCTCAGTCCTATGATGCGGGCAGCTTATCTTGTTATCACATACGTGACTTGTAGATGCTCCCTGGCTATCCTCAATTCTAGCAGATGCTAATTGAGCAAGACTCATTTTACGCACAGCCTTTTGCCTACCACGCGAAACTTGCTTTGTTGACTTAAGCGGGGGTTCAACTTTGAGAGACTCTAAGTTTTTTGGCCCCTTCCTCAACCACCAAGTATCTTCATCATCTGAGGGAATTGGTGAAGATACCTGAAGACATGAACTCTTATCATCACTTAATTTCTGTCTTTTTACCCTTTTACAATCTTCACACCCAAAAGCACCTTCAAACAAACCCATCTTGTTCCACGTTGACCCAACAGATCTTTTGACACTCTTTTGAGATTCATCCACCCCACTATCCGCAGATGTAAAAGATAAACTAGGAAATTGCAACAGAACTGAGATGGAAGCCTTAAGTTCTTCAAGGTCCACTTCCCTCCTGAAAGTCTTTGAAGACTTAACAGGTTTCCACTGATCACATGAAACTTGGGAAGCAACATCCCTTCCCGAGGTAGAATGATAATTTTGCTTCTTAGCTGGTACATGAGAATTGTTTCCATTATTATATGGATCAAAAAGAAGTTCGTGAAGGACAAGACGGCGCTCATTTGAGTAAACATTTACAGCCTCAAGCAGTTCTGAGCCCTCAGCAATTCTAGCTTCCTTCAAAGCATCAAGCATAAACTGCCCTGGAAGCTGCTTCAAGATTCGGTGGTGTCTCTTCCTTCTGTTCAAGTCAGCCATAGGTCCACTTGTGTCAATAACTCCACTAACTATTAGCTGCCTCACATATACCTGAGGATAAAAAATTCCACAATGTATGAGTTCCAATACAAAAAGCTGAAGACGCTTGCCGCCTTCTCCTTTATGCCCTTCATGCTGATCAATCCAGCAGACAATAATATCATGCAGAGGACCTGGGCTGTCAAATATATCTGAAGAGTTACTACTTCTTCCATTCACAACTTTTCCATTGCTTTTAGCTTCATATGTATTTCCCCACAAATTCTTGCCGGAAAAGCTATTCTGTTGACTGGTATTCTTTGCGGTGCTGTTAATTCCTGATGCCCTTCCATTCTTGTGTTGTGGGTTCTGCAATTCTTTCATCTTCATCTTCAAAAGCTGAACTGCAAGATATATTTGTGAAAAATCTTTGCTGCCAGTGAACTTCAAGTCAGAGGGTGGAGCAGTCCGGAAGTCTCTGAAGTCACATGTTGCCCACTCACAAAGGAAAAAAACTGAGCAAATCAATGACAAATTCACAGTTTGAAGCCATTTCAGTGATGATCTTAAACATGGACTAACTTCGGCTACCCAACCTTCGCCAACTGCTCCATCATAAAGATCACTGAAGATATGTTTATAAGCATCTATTAAATCTCCTTGCA
This sequence comes from Adansonia grandidieri, assembly GCA_038382065.1. NCBI lineage: Eukaryota > Viridiplantae > Streptophyta > Magnoliopsida > Malvales > Malvaceae > Adansonia > Adansonia grandidieri. The sequence goes on from JBBYHK010000004.1 coordinate 7,460,244, forward strand.
AAAGAGCTTTATCCAGGGTCTGCACAGCTTTTGCCACGCTTTGGCTAGGATATCCAGCACTTGCACCTCTTGCAAGATTATCAGCACGTTTCTGGATGGTGGAAACAACATGATTAAATGACAAGGATTGGTATTGAGAATCAAAACCTTTACCTCTGAGAACATAAGCATCTTCTGAATTATTTTTTATTTTCCCTGCATCATCCGAAGACTTGGATAAAAAACCACCATCACTTGGTCCATGTGAGAGTACACAAGTTGGTAAAGGAAAGCAGTCTAAAGCAACAAATGTATCTGGCACAGCCTGTATCAAATAGCGTAGCATCTCAACCAGAGCAGTTATTGTGTATGCTCTCCGGGAGTTATCAACCAAATCAGATCCACCCGGAGAAGGCTCACGGATGAAGCGAATAGCTACACCCACAAGATTGCGTACATATGTCTGACATAGAATGATGGTTTCCAAAACTCCATAAATGATAGGCAATAGCAACTGCAGAATCTCAAGCAATTCCTTTTCCTGGAAGAGAACAAATACAACAATCAGAAACCAGAAGAATGTTCGTAGTTCATAATTATTCCCTATATGAACAAATCTCTCAGAAAGGTGGAAAAAGCATTTGCGATGAGGGTAGAATACACCAAAGTCAATACCTGCAGTTGATTAAGAACCCAATCAATGATAAGAGAAGGAAGAACCAGCCCTTCTGCATGATGCCATTGCAAGAGCCGCACCACATACCACCATTTAAAGTGAGGGGACGGCTCTTCACCATCAATAATTGCTGCTGACAGATCACTCCTATGCTGCAAAGACCCAGCATAAAGCATTTGTGGCAATCGATCTCTACCATGTTGAGTAGAATGAGAATTATTTCTAGAAAAAATTTCATCCAAAAGGTACTGCAAGTAATCAATAACATCTTTTGTCCAAAGATCTGTACGAGATAACTGAGTTTTATCAGGTGCTCCAGAAGAAATTGCAGAACCAGGGCGAACCTGCAAAAGATAACCATAATTGCTACCTTCCAATATTATAAGTAGCCTAGGGCAACTGCGATGAACATGATCAGATGATATCAATATTTAAGGCTATTGTACCTGATTAAGATAAGTTAATTTGATAAACCAGGTTGCTCTCAGCAATGGAACATTATTCCTGATAAGAACCTCTATTAGTGTTCTCTTCCTATACCCTTGAGGAACTTGATCAGCCAAAGAACCCAAAGGTTTGTGTTGCTGTGATAAGCTCTGAGAAAAATATGGACATTACAATTAATTGAGTTCATGCATACCGTTTGTTTTTGCCTTCAACCAAGTTTCAATAAGTCAAAAATTTTATTAAAAAAAAAAAGTTACATATAGCCGCATATGGGACTAGCATACCTCAATCCATTTCTTTCTGAAATCTTCATTGCACGGTTTTTGTGCAGGGAAAACCCCTGGTTTACTTAACAGTAGACCAGAAAGAGGGACACCGTAAACCTGACCAGCCTGACAAGAACAAAATACAGCCTTAAATTCTGTACCGAGATCCAGAACTTTAGAAAGGAAGCCAAAAAAAAAAAAAAAAAATAATACAAGTAAAGCAAGAAACGACTAAAGAAGCAGATAAGTTCATGAGCATGAAGAGAACAAATGCATCACCTTTCTCTTTTGAGCACGAGATTCATTAATAGCTCTTAGACACTTTCTAATTGCCTGCAAAAAAGAGAAAAGAAGCAGTTATTAATAAGTTAAAAAAATTAAATTATACAAGATTTTTTTTTTTTTTTTTGAGTTGAGAAATTAAATTAAACATGCATAGAACAGTCTGCTTGATGACCATAGCATACCAAATAAAGCGACTTACATCTCTGCATTTCAGAACGACAGGCTTTGTGAAAGCCTGAACCTGAGTCAATGAAATCTCTTTCGAATCCTGAAAAGACGGCAGGAACATGTTAAACAACAAATATAATGGTAATAAAAGAAGCTATCTGATAACAGTTAACTTCCTGCAATTATCTTAAAATTTTCTAGATTTAAATTTCCTACAGCTTTCCAACATTGCTAAGTTTCTATATCAGCATGAAGTCAAAACAAGCCTCACACTGGCACTACCAGATTTCAATCCAAGATAGGCACAAAGCACAAAAGACACATAAAATTTGAATTAATCGGCATCATGGGGAAAAAGAAAGTAGGGTTTGACAGAGACTGCCACAACAAAATGAGAATCCCATGCTTGGAGAATATGCAGCAGATATTAGTTCGGAAACCATAAGAAAATGCTAGCATATTTGAAAAATAAGCCTCTATGCAATTCCTCTCCGCTAAAATAGATTAATATAGGATATACGGTCAATTAACAGTAACAATCCAAAAAAAATCATGAACCAATCTTTTCATTTTATGGAGGCCCAATTAAAATCACTTACTTAGCTCAAAAACAACAAAGTCTGGTTACCACAGCATTAAGTTCAAGGAAAAAAAAGATGTGATTGCAATTCATATAGATTGGTAAAGCAACCATAGCTATAAACCACTTGCATGCAGCACAATATCCACGTAAATATTGCAGCAAAACAAAAAACAAACATAATGAATCTTAATCCATTACAAGATTATACCTCCAGTCCATCAACAGTTTCCTTGTATCCCTGATACACATTTTCTCTAGTGAGAGTCTCCTCGGGGCAATTTTGGGACTGAGGATGAAAATCAGGGGGCCCAAGTCTGACAAGGAAACATAAGAAATTAGTAGTAAGCAAGACATCAATAACTTAACAAGCTAAATTTAAGAATCAAACCAGTAGGACATTCAACTTAGTCAGCTTCGCAATGCATTATCATAAAGCAATCAAAAATAACATATAACCTAAAATGATGAACTTAAGAATCATATCAGTAGGATCATCAACTCAGTCAGTTTTGCAACCCACAATTACAAAGCAATCAAAAGTAACATATAACCTTATTCTGAGGAATAAATAAATCATTCTGTATAAATATAACAGACAGAACAACAACTGCTTCAGTTTACCTGGAATTAAGAGGCTCCTTGTCACACTTTAACTTGTAGGGAGCTAACTGAGATTGCCGCCTACAAAATAAGAAAATTTAAAGAGATCAGGTAGAAAAAGTGTACTTTTCGCAGGAAGACAACTTTAAAAAGAAAAAGCTAAGGATAAAAATACTCTGAAAAAAAAATTAACAGTCTTATCTCAATATAGCAAATCTATTTTTCAAAAAAGCACAAAATGATTTAAAAAAACAAGAAAGGTGTTGAAGGTATCTATGCATTACCTTCCACTCCTAACAATAACTTGCAGCTTATGCACAATTACAGAATCAGGCAAAAGGGCACAAAATACTTTGTACAAGACTTTGGAAAATCTAATTCCAGATTAAAAGTGTTCTTATAAGTAGGAGCAGAACATTCTCAAAATGTGGCCGTTAATTTAAAATTCACCCAAGAAAAGTATCCAAATATATAACCACCAGTTTTAGGATCAATAAATGAAGTCAATTCAAGACGACGAAAAATCAGTGAACAGAACACAAAATTATATAGTATTTTGATACCTAGAATTCAATGAGAAGTTAGCTGGTAACGAAGATGAGTCAGCCCGGGCAGTATCCCTAGCTGAGGCTCCTCCTATTGCACTGTTATTAACTGCACTAGTGCAGCTGGCAGCATGATACCTTTGCATTTCTCCCAACTATCAACGGCATACTGCTTCCAGCATCCAATTCTAAGAATAAATGTAAAAGCCAAACTGCACTATGCCAAAAAAAAAGGAAATAGAAATCAGAACCACCATGTAAGGGATAAGTAATTTGATAGAGAAGTGACATTAAAAATAAAATTGAGAAAGAATAGATTCACTGAATGTGCCACCTCAAACATGAAATCCACAAATTAGCTTATCAACCTCACTCTGACCTGTCAGCGAATTGAGAGTAAAACATCACATCTTGAGGGAAATTTCATTTTATGCTTTGAGACTTAGAGACTATAAAAGCAAAACAACCATTGAGGAATGAAATCACAATTTTAATCACTAATACAGTTTCTGAAACAAAGTATGAAAGAAAAAAAAAAAATCAAAACTTCACACCCTCAGTCAAACTTAAGTCATCATTGCTACAACGTACTGATGCAGTATCAGAAATTTCAAAGTTCATGGTCAACGATTATGCAGACCTCCCCCTCCGGTATTAGCAGTTCTAGCCCTACTATAATGTGGATAAACAAAACAAATTATATAAATAGAAAACACTAGACTATTGACCCTCAAAAGGGGGGTGGGGGGAGGGAACTAAAATGGGATATATAAAATTCAATTCTTAGAGGTTCTAGGAAATGGATTCTGAACATTTCTTCCATTGAAGAACCGCAATCGCTTAAGAAAACATGACCTAACAATGTAAAAGAAATGACCAATTAACAAATAGCATGAAGCTTAAACCATGGCAACTGTGGAAATGGTAATTTCTTGATTTTAACCACGTGAATATCAAATTTCGCAGCAAAACTAAAAGCAACATATGATTAAACGCAATAGTTTTGTTCTACTAAGAAGAGAACCTATAATTTTATAAAGCTGTTTCATACCATTAGTTTAGACAGTGCAAAACATTAGCTTGAAGTTACAAAAATATAATTCCAATCAAAACTTTAAACTCTAACCATGTTTCACAAATTATTTTAGATTTTGAACTTACGGTAAAGCAAATCAAAACCCAACACTTTGAAATACTAACCGGGAAGGCCAACTTGAAATCCATATCAAATGAATATGATCTATTAAAAAAAACCAAGAGAAACAACCAACATGTGTCAAAATTCAAAATGTTTCCCTCCCCAGGTGATTCTCGTGACTCAATCCAGTTTACCATCAAAAACATAGAAGAAATGACTAAAGACTCACCGTTTTGATACAGCAACGAACCAAATCTACTGAATCAAGTAAACACCCAAATTGAACTAAACACAAGCTAAATTCTTTTATATGCCAAAAGGTAAAATTAGAAACCAAATCATTGAGACTATGACTAGGGTAAACATAAATTCGATGCACGAAACAAGAAGTAGGGTTAGCCAAAAATATTGACCCTTTCCCCTCTAGCAGATTTGTGAAGCTAGGGTTTTGATGGAATATTCGTAAAATAACGTAAGGAGACAAAGATGAAATGGGAAACAACAAGCCATATGTAAAAGATTAAGATTGCAAACAAAAGAAAATGAAGCGTCACCTCTGATAAAAATTAGGGATTTCCCAGAGAGGGAGCGAAAGAAAGGGCGAAATCTAGAGAGAGAAAAAAAAAGGACGGAGAAGAGAGAGGAATTCGAAGGAGAGAAGGGTGTGGGGCTTTGACTTTTTTTTTTTTTTTTTTAAGCTTTGGCTGATCTGATCGATGAGATGACGATGACGGCCTCGGCCTTCCGTTTCTTCCTTTGCTTCTCAAAGAAATAAAAAGAGGGGAGAAATGGGTTGGGAAGGGGGGGAGGGATGCGATCTAGTCAATAAAGAAAAATATTATTTTATTATTTTTGTGCTTGTTTCCCCATTTTGGCCCTCAAATCGCTGTTCATTCCTCGTAGTCGTTCAAAGGATGACGAGATAAAATTGGAGGTAAGATGGGGAATTAATTGAAGAGAGTGTTGATTCAGTGAATTTAATTAGCGTGGAGTGGTGGAGTTGAAGGGCATATACTTTTGAAGCTTTGGGTTTTAAATTACAGAGGAGCCAAATGCACCAATCCAAACTTCCTCAAGAAAACAAAACAAAATAAATATTAATTTTATGTATTTGTAAGTTTTATTAAAGCCCCATTGACTTGTAAAGTTTCGATTTCGATACTTATA
>JBBYHK010000004.1:7474307-7487234 GCA_038382065.1 Adansonia grandidieri
CTCAATAATATTTTAATTAAAGTATCATGTATCGCGGCCGTTGGATCAACAGCACTTTAAGTCCTAAGGGCAAAAGAATTTTGTCCTTTTTCCAAAATGCGACAGTGTCGTTTACCTTGAATTGACTTACAAACTTGCCATGGAAGTCTCTTCCCAATAGCAAATATAAACTTCCCTTCAGCTCTGCCCTTCTAGCTTGACAACAAGTGATCAGTTTTCTGGAAACAACAAGTAGAGAGATCATTGTACAAACTAATATGGATCAGCTGACTGATAGTGCTGAAACTATATATGTTGCAGTTGGAAAAGCTGTTGAAGAAAGCAAGCACACTTTGTTATGGGCATTACAGAATCTTTGTTCCGCAAAAGTTTTCATTCTTCATGTTCATCAGCCTGCCACTGCCAGTGTGATCACCTTGGGTGGTAGTAATCACAATTGGTTACCTGATTCAGGGTTCTTACTTCTTTGAAATTTGTCAATATTTGATTTCTTGTTTCTCTTTTCTTCCTTGGTATTTAGGTCGTATGGGTTTAACAGCAAGCAGGCTTCAACAACAGGAAGTTGGGAAGAAGATTTTAGATAGGATCATGAACGATTACCTTCTCATTTGTGGCCAAAAAGGGGTACCTATTTCTTCTTCAAAGAATTTGTTAAAAATGCAGAAAACTAACTTGCTCTCCCTGTAGACACTTTTTTTTTTTTTTTTGGGTAAAGGGTCTACTGTTTCCGTTAAAAGTCGTGCGCTTAACTTTAATAATGTTGGCCTTCATTATTTCTTCATGTAGGTCCAAGCGGAAAAACTGAATATCGAGATGGATGATGCTGCAAAAGGGATTGTTGAGCTAATTCGTGATCACAATATCAAGAAACTTGTCATGGGAGCAGCAGCTAACAAGCACTTTTCAGAGTACAATTATAACTTGTTAAACCTTCTCAATTTAATTTGACATTTATGGTAATAATTATTCATACTTTTTTCATGCTTACCATTTCCGAAAGCTATTGTTGTTGTTCAACTATGGTAATGACTGAATCCATGAGATCAAGCAATGGCATGCTTTCTTTAGGGCTTAAAAAAATAAAAAAAAATGTTGACATGTTGGAAGCTGCTGAAAAAATCTCAGCGGTTGATGAAGAAATTTTTTGTGTTGTTTTGTTTTGTTTTTTTTTTAAATTTCCTGTCATCTTATTTGAGGCAAGCAAAAGCTGACTGTTTCTTCTTGAAAAAACAATTACAAGCTTTTAAGCTTGCAAGCTTGCTCACCTGCATGTCTTAACGTTGCAGTGGAATGACTGATCTCAAGTCTGAAAAAGCCCAATATGTGGAGCTACATGCACCACCATCCTGTCAAATTTGGTTTATTTGCGGGGGGCAACTCGTCCTTAGAAGGTGTGCTCACTAATGGTCTTCTTAATCTGTTCCTAAGTTTCCGCATACTTATTTAAGGATTTCTTAATGTAGGCCACGTTTTGAAACTGGACAATCAAGCACGAGATGCCCTTCAGATCTGTCTGTGTCTGAGACATTAGGGGAAACTCCAGACTGGCTTGTGTTCCATGTACTACTCTACTTTGGCAAAGATCTTGATTATTTATCAATGCTTGATTGTAGAGGGAAATTTAAAACTTACTTTAATGGACCAAATATTTACATCAAGCATGTGATCAATTTGGAGTTCAAATTATCCATTTGTCAATTTTCTCTAAGTTTCTCAATGAATCTAAACCTTTTGCTAATGTATTTGATGTTTGTTATGAATTTTCACAGGAAGGAAATAGTGCCAGTAGTGATCAACTCTTTGAGAAACTCGAAAAAGCCCTTTTGATTGCTGAAAAATCAAATCAAGAATCATTCGAGGAGTTGGACAGACGTGCGAAGGCTGAAAAGAATGCTCTCAATGCTGTAATACGCCAAGTAATGTCCCCCTTTTAGATTTGGTGTTTTCATGTGGTCTTTCTTAATCCAACTGATAGGCATTAAACTTGATTTCTCTAAGTCTGATGATGAATGTCAGAACTTTATAACGACAGCCATTGTTAACTTGTAGGCAAAAGATATGAAAATCGCATACACCAGAGAGTTAGGTCACCGGAGGGAAACTGAAGCAGCACTTAAAAAACAGAACGAGGAACTTGAACAGATCAAGCAGCAGAGAGACCAAGCACGCAAAATCGCCAGAACTCAAAAGTCATTATTGGAGAGTCAAGTTGCCAACTCGGAAGAAATTAAATTATTGGAAGCTAAGTTAGCATCAGCTATGGAGCAGTTACAAATTTGCGAGAACCAACGAGATGAGTTGCAGATAAAGCTTGAAAAAACTTGCAAGCCAACTGAGGAGCATTCAACAAAACAGGAAGAAGAGACTTCTAGTGTGCATATGCAGCAATTCTTCTCAGAGTTCTCTGTCGCTGAAATTCATGATGCAACGGAGGACTTTCACCCTTCCTTTAAGATTGCAGAAGGAGCATATGGGAGCATTTATAAATGTATCCTCCGCCACACTGAAGTGGCAATAAAGGTGCTCCATCAAAATAGTTTACAGGGGCCCTCGGAATTTCAACAGGAGGTAAGCCAGTCTCACCTGAATTATTGCTTTAAGCTAAGAATTTATTATAGAATTGTGATTATTTAGTGACTTTGATTTCGATAATTTGGAGGAAATCATGACTTTTCAATCCTATGATATATATATATATATATATATATGCTTGTTCTTTTCAGATTGACATATGTATATATATAAAAAAATGATACGACACTTTTCATATGCGGATTTCAGGTTGATATTTTGAGCAAGCTGAGGCATCCAAACCTGGTCACGCTAATTGGAGTCTGCCCTGAAATCTGGGCTCTGATCTATGAATATCTTCCTAATGGAAGCCTTGAAGATCGATTGAGCCGCAGGAATAATACTCCCCCATTGTCATGGCAAACTCGAATACATATTGCTACTGAGATATGTTCTGCCCTTATCTTCCTACATTCTACTAAGCCTCAAAGGTTAGTTCATGGCAACTTAAAACCAGGGAATATACTCCTTGATACCAACTTTGGCTGCAAACTCAGCGACTTTGGAGTCTGCCACACGCTCTCTTCTCTGGAAAATTCGAGCATTTTGACTGATACAAGCAGCAGATTTCCTTACCTGGATCCTCAGTTTCGTTCAACAAGAACATTGACTCCTAGTTCTGACATATACTCATTTGGCATTATATTACTACAGTTAATGACTGGGAAACCACCCATGGGTTTAGCGGAGGAGGTGCAAAATGCAATAAATGAAAATTATCTTTATGATCTTTTGGATCCTTCAGCTGGCGGTTGGTCATATTTGCAAGCTAAGCAATTGACTTACCTGGCTTTGAGATGCTGTGATACTAACCGAAGCCGTCGACCAGACCTTGCTTCAGAGGTTTACAGGGTGCTTGAACAGATGAGAAATTCTATTGGACCCTTATCAACATTCCATGCAGGGTCTGAAGACCAGCATCAACCTCCTCATTACTTCATTTGCCCCATTTCACAGGTTAGCCTTCATCCTTACGAATGCCTATTTATCACTTATAACTATTGCAATTCAAAGTCTTCATATATTCCTTACTCTCAAATGCCAGATTCAATCAATCTAATATATAATTTTGGGTTTTAATTTTTGTTAAAATATAATGAGAATTTGAGTGAAAAAAAAAAAAAAAAAAAAAAAAACCGACAGTTCTATGCGTGGTAGAGACTGACTTCCTGAGAAAACCAAAAGCAAGAACCAGCTATAAACCTACACGATTGGTTGGTTTTTTTTTTTTTTTTGCAGGAAGTGATGACAAATCCACACGTGGCGGCCGATGGATACACTTATGAATTAAGAGAATTGCGAACATGGCTGGATGGTGGCCACGATACCTCTCCAGTGATGAACACTCCGCTTGCGCATCGCAATCTCATTCCTAACCATGCGCTTCGTTCCGCAATCTTGGAGTGGCGGCAGCAGCAGCATTAACATTAACGTTTGTACCTTACCTCGCGCATGATAGCCAAAAGCCCTAGACCTTCATCTAAATCATGTTATGTTTTTCTCGTGCTTGTAAGTTGGAACTTCAATGTCGTTGCTTGTTTAAATAGGATATGTGCACATTAACATGTAAATGTTTCTATGTTAATGGAAAGTTATTTCTGTCATTCATGGATTTATAGTTTCTTAATGGAGATATGGATTGCAATTATTTACTGGAACATGGATAATTGTGAATTTCGAATTTATGTTGTTGAATTCATTGACAGAACCCTAGACATCTCTTGACATTCGACACATTAGTTTTTCAATTTTGGGTAACTGACATTAAATTCAATCCAAATTTTATTCCTCAGAGAGTTGTTTTCAAAGGAGAAAGTGTTAAAAATATGCCCCCTCTATGCTCACAAGCAACAGTTTTCAAGAATTTTTCCCTGAGCAGTTCTTATTACATGGTCCACCACCTTTTAATAACAACTCAGCCCCTCTGGGATTCATTTTCTGTGTAGGTCAGTGCAGAAAAACCAATTAAACCAACTAACTTTAAGTCGATTTCAGTTTTGTTGATTCTCAAAATTTATTTGATTTTTAAAATTTTAAAATAGAACCAACCAAAAGCTCACCCCTATATTGAATATAGAGATGATGACGTAACAGGGATTGTAGAAATGATTCATTGGCAAATTGAAAGGCAAAGCTTCTATGAAATTAGCTGAATTTGGCTTAAAATTAGTCCGTTACTGGTCAATTTCTAAAGGTGTTGCAATAACTATACTGCACATACTACATGCTTCTCTACAACCTAAAAGGGTTTAAAAGGCTTATCAACTGGTTCCAGAACCCAAAACAGGCATACATTTTGTGGTACTTAATTTTTCAGGGTTTAATATTACCAATTATTCTTTTTGTTGTAAGGGCTGAAGTCGGACATGCGGACATGGCCTTTCGGGTTCCCCTCTTGTCCAGAGAGTTTTGAGATCACCTCTCTTCTTTCCCAACGTAATAAAGGTCCCTGCAACCCGAAACAAGAGGTATATCGTAAGAGATATAAAGTGGAAGGTAACATTTCCTGTAGGGTTTTATCAGAATGGCAATGTATGTTACTGCAACAGCACTACTTTAAATCTCATTTGCCACTTACCGAGTGTGAAAGGAACGATATAAAGCAAAGCAGGTTGTCCATGTCCATCCATCATGTTCAAGGCTATGTACGTGACTAGAAGACCTGTCAAATTATTTTAAAGGAATAGAGAATTAATAAGCCAATGGTTTTTATGTCCCCCCAGACCCCCCCACATATCAACAGGAATGGGCTCTGCAGAATTTCTCATACCCACACCATAAGCAGTCATTGCCCATACAAAGTACCCTGTTCGAAGAGTCTTTTTTGCCAGCCAATCATATCTGCAAAAATAATAGACATGGTCAGTCAATCAACGCTGAACAGACCAAACATAAGAAACCAATCTCTTTGTTGAAACAAATCTTCAGTACTGTAACATTTGAAAGAGGAGAGGATACTCTGAAAACAAACAGAACCAATTACTTCCAGTTTAAACTATGCTGGAAATTGAGTTTGACCGTTTGCGCATTCATAAGCCACCAGTGACATAATTTATGGACTTACTGATGTAAACCTTGTAAATATGGTTTATTAACAAATTATGATCAGCATGTTTCGGTATTATGGTTATGAGGTCTTGAACTATACAAAAACATAAAGAATCAGCAAAGATAACAAAGACCAAATTAATTTCTAGATCCGTGGACAACTGGTAGCTACACAAACGTTACATATGGCTCCAATGTTCGAACCTTAGTGAAAATGCCACAAGCAGTCCAGGTAAGATTATGTCTCCAAATCCAATAACACTGTAGCCGCCCCAAGGATCAAACATCCGGGGGATTTTTAGTAGCATTGGTATGCCATCCTCTCCGCTTTTATCACCACGAGCTACCTATAATAGATGAAAAATAATAAAATAACGTCATTCCCTCAATGTTGCAACTGGTCTGCAAAAAGAATATCATCCGTTTCAGAATTCAATGGTGAAGAAATAATGTTTATAATCAGTTACCACTATCATCACACTCTCATGAAACCACCATTTGGAAACAAAAACCCAAAAGATATCGTAGAGGAAAGCACAACCCAGAAGAACTGTTCCAACCTATTCAATAAAATTCACCACAAAAGAGCATCAAAAAAAAAAAAATTGCCAACTCTTCAGTTATTCTCATATGTATATTGTCTACATGCATATATTATCCCATGTATACAGAAACATGGGGAAGATAAGACCCGTATAATAGCAAAATATGCATGCGTCTCTAACAGTAGGCAGGAAAAGTCAAATAAATCAACATACCTTCAGATTTGGTACACGAACAATTTGAAGGACTGTGATTATAAGTGCAATACCCTGATTGAGAGGGCAAAAGAGGAGGTTTATATATCATTAGTTTCTCCACGATAAGAGTGTAAATCATACTAATTTTGAATGAGAATAGGTGTCATCACAAGCAACTGAACACATCAGATACAATACAATCATCTGAATAAATCCGGCAACTAAGAAAGGTAACACTAACATAAGATACTAGAAATGTGGTCTTACAAGAATATCTTGACCTATCCAGGCAAAGGAGATACGGCGATACACTGCCCAAACAACAGCAAATGTTATGCAGAAGGGACAAACAGCCAGTGTCAGATGCGAAACAGCTCCAAAGAAGGGTACTTTAATAAATGATTCAGCAAAGCGTTGAAAACACCTGAAACTATATACATATTTATCTGTCAGTGTCGTATGATTTATAACTTGTTCATTAAAACCCAGAAAGAAAACGCATGTATTTCTAGGAATAGTGCTGCTTCTAAGAAATAGAGATTTAGTTGCAGATTTCATTTTCCACATATTTCCAAGAGAGACGTACGTCTTAATGATGTTCAATTACAGTCACACAGAAGCAGAACAATGTAGAAGGTGGACGTGTAAAAAATAGAAAACCAATGGGGAAAGAAGATGCGTACCATGATAACAAAGCCACCAAGCACGTTTGCAGGCCCTGGAAGCATAAAGGGATATCAAGGATCAGCATTCATCTCAAAAGAGTCTTCCCCTGCCCCACCCTCCCCCCCTCTACCCTTTCAATCAGGCCTTATAACAAGTGAATGTCAGTCAAAGGGAACATGGAATTCAAATGTGGCATCTCTTTAAGCAATTTTTACATCTTATTCAACAGATGTTTTCAGCTTGAGATTCAAAATAACACTGCACAAGCAGTCATGGGTTTTCACCAAAGTTGCAAAATTTTTTTTGGTATCATTCTAGCACTAAGTTAGATCAGATGATTACTGTTTTCAACATTAAAAAGTTATATTGAGCTACATGAAATTCTTTTAGTGGGTAACATATATTTTGGATAAGTTATATTAATCTGGAAGCAATATGAGCCTTGCATCTCACACACCCAAGATCTCTGACATGTTCTGTAAAATCTTAGCCTCCGTTAAAACATAATGGAATCGACATGACCATCCACCAAAGTAATGATGACACAAAGACAAATGCTCGGTAAGGAACAAGGTGTCCCTGATTGCAGCTTCAGAAACTGATGTCCTTCCCGGTTGACAGATTCAAAATCTTTGATACGTTGAAAAACTGTTTTCTTCTCTGGAGAAATACATATGTATAATAAATTGTCCAGAAAAGTACTGAGACATGGATGAGGGTGCTCGACATGCACAAGATGTGAGCGTGCAACAACATTTTAGCTTCCATCAAATGGCTTCATAAATCATAACCATTTGTCATGTTAGGGACATTCAGATAACTAAAATAGAGTCGAAAGATGGCCCTTCAGCACAATAAGCATCAGTTAGAACTTTTGGCAAGATTTGCCGAAGAAGCACAGATCCAAAAAGGGAAGAAGAGAAGCATATAAATACAAGGAAAGAAAACTAGCATCATTAGTAAAATCTTAAAAATGCCCAAAAAAAATATGAAACTGTAGGAGATAAATTGAAGTTGATAAGTACTAACTTGTGAACTACCAATAAAAAGACGGAAGGAAATAAGCCAGATTGAACTAAGCATACAAATATATGAAGGTAGGCGCACCTCTACTCCACCAACGCAAAACAGAACCACCAGAACCTCAATAAACCAGAATGACATAAGCTTGTAAAGCATGACCAAGAAACATGAAGCAATCACAACAAAGAGAATTGCTGACATTGTATTTACGTCAACAAAGCCACTAGAACCTGCACCACCCATTTGTAGAAATTCTTCTGATGCATCCTGTGCAAACAACATCAATCAGCATATGATTGTGGTGAATGATTGAATTGAACAAAAAGTTGCCATATATACACTAGAATGGAATTTAACAAAGAAAGCATTAAATTGGCTCTTAAAAGCGTATAAAGTGACCTTTAGTAGCTTGTCTTGCTCCATAGCAACTTCTCTAGCAGTCCAAGCAGACCAATAAGAAGCACACAAAATGGTACCAACAGCCATTAGCCACAAAAACACTTCAGCAATATCAACTGCCGGACGCTTTGGAGAGTAAAGCGCAACAGAAACTACATAAAGATAAAAAGTGCAGATAGTTTAAAACCCATTTTGACATAATGCCATATGTGGTATTACCAAGCAAAGAAAAAGATAAGAAGAGGGCATTTTTTCCAGAACAACAAATAGGCAGGATCAACCGTGACATTGATATACAAGAAATCTGGAAGAGAGAAAGCTATACCATTGGTGTTGTTATTTATATATTCTTCCAAACGTGAACCAGCATCCTGAGGAAGCATAAGAGCTGGTATTTTTATATCTACATCAGCATTGGATTCACAAACCATCTTGAAAAGTTCTGTAGAAGAAGATTAACTAATTCAGTGTTTAGAAAGCAACAATGAGTTTTGGACTGTTGACAACTGTAATTAGCCATGACAACAAATTCTATCATCTTTAGTGTAACATTTCCCATCTTTCTAAGGGTAAATTGATTAAGAATCTGATGCTACCACAATTATAGCTCAAACGAGCTCCAAAAACTGAAAATAATGATATCACAAAAGCTATCTAGAGACTTTGGATAGATACATGCTATGAAATTTAGATACATATCATAAGGAGAAGAAAAAGTAATCATCTGAGTAATTTTCAGTGAATTAACATTTTTCTTGACGAGGGCTGCAGTTGAAAAATAAAGAGATATCATAAGCCAAAATCTAACCCCACAAAATTTCTTTAAATTTCCTACTTTGAAGCAATAATCTTGTCATTTATGGTGCACAGAAAATCTTCTTTTCTTTTGGTTCACAAAGGATACAGGATACCTGTTTGGTTGTTTATTATGAGGATGGCAGAAGCACCCGCTTCTTCGGCAACATTTGCCTTCACTGTGAAACTACATTTACCTCGATGTACCAGAATGACCTCCCCTGCAAGCTACAAACAGACAATATGTTCAAGATTATGCATGAGTAAAGGAACAAGTTTAAGGGCAATTGATCAGATGGAAGCACATGCACATGTCAGAAATAAGATCTAGGAGTCAAATTCTATGAATACATTGTAAAAGGGTCAGATTTTGAAAACCTGATTCCTAGGCTTGCTGCAACAATCAGGAGGATCTGCGAGTGCAAGCTTAGTATGGTTTGCATGTTTTTCCTTCGACTCCAAAGTAGGTCCAAATCGAGCACCAACACCAACATACTCATCGTCTTCAGTACCATTAATCCAAGTGGGGACTTTTACCTATAAAACAAATTGGATCAAATCTAATATGCAAAAGGCCAAATTCATAATTTTTGAAAATGATATAACAAAGAATATTATGAAACCAAGAAAAAAGATTACGAACAAGCACCAATTTTCAAAGGGCAACAAAGAAGTAAGAAAGCTATTATTGAGTACAAAATTTAGAAAGAAAAGATGTTAGAGTATTTTTCGACTATTTACTTAACTTTTTGTAACCTGAGTTCAAGTTGCAAATGTTTCGGAGATTAAAGAGATCCTAATAAAAAGCTATTGTCACAGTAAAATATCCTTTCGATCTACTTTAAAATTTGACAAAAGATTAAGGTTTCCTCTGGCTGCCAGGAAATGCCTAAAGATGTTTCACTTCCAATATTATGGGAAAAGAGTCCTACTAACCTAATTAATTTAACCAAGTTTTTTTCCTTCCAATGCATAAAAAACAAACAATTCAATAAAGTTAATGCATTTCCTCTCCCATCCTTAATAACCAAATAAGGAAAAATAAAAAGTCTATATAACATTAATTTAGCTCATAGCAATTTTGACCACTTCTTTTTCCCTTGATCTAAACCAAAAAGAAAGGAACTCACGAAAACCCATATGAACTTTCCCATCAGGATTCAAGACCAAAACCACAAAAAATAAGCCTAATACAAATAAAATTTTGCCATCATTTTCTCAGCAATCAAACAGGAAGAACTAAAAGACAAAAGTCAAAATTTTGAGGTAAATAAATCCCAAAAAAGGAAAAAAAATAATTATCGATATAAAGGAAACAAATTAATCAAATATCAAGTACAAAAGCAAAAAGCAAGATTATTTCATCATTAATCCATTTTCTCAGCAACCAAACAGCAGCGAGGGGAAAAAACAGAAAAAAAAAAAAAAAAAGACAAAGTAAAGTCTAGGGCTTTTGTAGGAATACCAGAACAAAATTATTAGCACAGCCAGGTCGCTTCGGAGCAACGTCGTCTTGATGAACTATGTCCCCCGCTAACCCCAACGCAGCACACAAAACTACAATTAAAACTACTAAAAATACGCCCCTATTTATTTCCATATTCGGAAAGAATAACCTTAAAAAAAGGGTTCTAAGGTTTTTCTCTCTTTCTTTCTTCAAAGAGAAAATTAAAAGATAGAAAATTAGCAATTTATCCCAAAAACATAAAAATAAAAGATAGAAATGAAGAAATATGAACAAGATTGAAACAGGGGAAAAATAAGGGGAAAAGTATCACTTTTATTTATTTATTTATTTATTTAGGAATGTTGTCGTTTCATTTAAGGTTGGAACATGAAAGAAACGCCGTGTGATAACAGTTGTGACTGCCTCTGCTTTTTTCACTCTTTCTCTGTGGTTGACGCTCTAGGTTGGCGTGTGCACTTCACGTTATTACAGTTTTTGAGAAGACTTGGTCCTGGGTTCTGGCTGGGGAAAGAAAATAAAATGTCTAAATTCCAAATGTGGTTACTATTTAATGATAAATCCAATTATCAATTACAGTAAGCTTCAATCATTGCGTAATAATTCCAAATTAATAATTAATATATTTTTTAATAATAAATAAATCAGTTACTTTACTGTGAGTAATATTATTGTAAAACTTACTTTTTGAGGATTTGCAAAAAATAAAAAGACTGAAATCGTTTAATCAATGCTTGTAAATGTTAATTAAAAATTATTTAATTATTAATGTATAGTTTATTATATTTAATATATTAGTTTATTAAATTTTAAAAAAGAACTAATTACATTCTTAATGTATTGGTTTAATAAGTATTTATATATTGGTTAACATTTTTTTAAGAATTGATTACTTATCTTAATTGACTAATTGCCCTATAAAAAACATAAAAATGGTTTAAAGAAAATGGAAGTACTCCTACTATATCTGTTATTATATTAATGCAAATCATAGCTTAGTCCATTTTTTAAAATTTAAAATCTTGAAGTCAAAACAAGATTTTCATTAATTAAGTTTACATAGAAAATTCAAAGAGTCAAAATCACATTTTATTTATAGGGGAAACAAATTTTATTTTCAATTATGAAGACTACAAACAAAGGGATTAAATGATTCATTTACCTTGTTTGAGCACATTAATCATTTCTAAATTTTATAATGATAAATATAATATTAAAAAATAATTAAATATAATATAATAAATTAATTAATATTTAAAATTTTTTAAAATATTAATTATTGATATATTAAAATTTATATAAATATAAAATATTTTTTTTTATAAATTTATAATATAATAAAATATATAAATATAATATAGACGCAGGTCTGATCACCGGAAGAATAAGGTAGTTGAAACAGAGAAAGCGCGTGGGACAGGCAGACAGACACTATGTCAATCCAAGTATAAAGGTTACCGGCTACTGTCTAAATGGGTTGAAGATTTCCGTATAGACCGTACAGATAAGATGGCAAGATAATTAATTATTAATTACTTCGATCTGTGGAGCAGTTAATACCAACATCACTGGTTTCTTGGTACATCCCAGCCGATTATTGGTTGTATCCATTTTCCAACCATTAGAAACGAAACACGTAGCAGTAGATGATGGACTGAGCAGCAGGGTCTCTTTAGACAGACGACACCGAAGCTGCAAAGGAGGGGCCACCACTGAGATAGCAGTCATGGCAGTCTATTCACATACGCAACTATCTTTAATGGTGGAATCACACGTACGGGAAATGGCACATGTGTGAATACCCTTCCATATGGGAAAATTTTAACGAGGTTTTTCTTGCAAGAAATTGTTGGAAAATAAAATTATATTTAGAGTCTCCTATGGTTATATAAATTTTAATATATTAATTATTTTTATTATAT
The DNA here is from genome assembly GCA_038382065.1 of Adansonia grandidieri. Classification (NCBI taxonomy): domain Eukaryota; kingdom Viridiplantae; phylum Streptophyta; class Magnoliopsida; order Malvales; family Malvaceae; genus Adansonia; species Adansonia grandidieri. The sequence continues at coordinate 7,486,937 of JBBYHK010000004.1, forward strand.
ATATTTTGATATATTTATATATTTTCATAATTTGTTTGATATTTTAAATTATATTTTAATTTTTTATATTGTGGTTCAATTGAAATTGTATAGTGTGATCTTCGCTATAGGCAAAAATAGTTTCCAAAATGAAACTCAATAATTATATAGTGCGCCGCCACTACAATCACTTTATAATTAATCAAGTGCAAAGAAAGAAACATTAATTAATACATGAGCTTTTGCTCTTTTCGCAAAGTTGGAATCTTTTTATCTCAAAAAAAAAAGAAAAATACAGAAGTATATATATATATATATA
>JBBYHK010000004.1:7521552-7568226 GCA_038382065.1 Adansonia grandidieri
ATTGGCCCGAACCCGGATTGGCCCGAACCCGAATGGACCCGAACCCAAATTGGCCCGAACCCGAATGGACCCGAACCTGAAAGAACCCGAACCCGAATGGACCCGAACCCGAATCAGCCCGAACCCGAAAAAACCCGAACCCAAAATGACCCGTCCCGAACCCGCCCAAACCCGCCCAATTGCCACCTCTAATAATAAGCAGGGGTATGCTCATCCTTTTAAAAAATTTTAAATATATTTGAAGGATCATACTATCAGACATGAGTGTTGACACAGTTTCTTCAGGAAAAAAATGAAAGTCGAACATAGCAAACAACCACATACCTCTAGCATCAATGAAAATCACGGAACCTGCTACTGCATTATAGTGCATAATTACAAATTCTAAGTTGGTTCCTGTGACCAATGATCCACCAGTCGTAGTTGATGCCTATCCAACAACGATGCCATCTTGACATCATAAATGTCTGGAAAACTGATTTTAAGCACCCAGAAGCTGATGTCTTAAGAATCAAAGAAACATAGTAACTCAGTGCCAGTTCACTTTAGAATATTTTAGTCCCCGTCCATGTAAAGAAATATGTAAGCATTAAGTATGCATGCATGACTGCAACACAAGCATTTAATGTATGTCCACACATGGCATGTGCTCGTGTTTGCATGTCCATGACCATGTCTGTGCATGTGCGTTTGAGAGAGAATTGGAGGCAAAAGACTGATTAAGAATGGAACAGCTACATCTCATTCTTGAGAAATTTCACTCGACCAATTGGTAAACTGAAACAATTATCTCTATACATATGAGGCCTCTGAATTGCGCCTGTGAGTATACAGGCCGGAAGATGGGGGTATGGGAAGCGCATGCTGAAAAGATGGCCTACATGAACACATTTTGAGATTATTCTACATGGACTTCAGCATGGCCAGCGCACCTCCCAACTGTTTAAAAGAAAAACCCACTCTCCCCACAGTTTCCCCTCCACTATTAAACAGGGGACAGGCATGAAATGTGAAATTGATGCCAATATGCAAAACAAAAGACACATTAAATTACCTGTTGCCGAGGTTTGCTAACCTTAGACCAAATCAAAAATGAAGTCAAATCTAAAATCAGCTGTCATCATCCACAGCACCAATATATGTTAGGTCCATCCGTCTCACTCTTACAGCCCCCTTAAGCCAACTGGAGGCTCGGAGATTAGCATGGACACTGCTGCCAATGACAGCAGTGCCACTAGAAGATGGACTTGATCCTGCTCCATCTTCCAAAAGTGCCCACTGGTCAAGTTCCATACCATAATCCTGTAGAAAATGCATTGACTTGGATTTTCCCGGTATATTATTTGCAGTTCGTGCCAATGCAACCTGTCTCTGAGGTGCGTTCAAAGTTCCATTGCAAGATCCAGGGACGTAGATGCTGGGCTGAAGTGCACTAAGAGCACCAACTGGGACAGAAGGTGGGTGACAGGAGATCAAATTGCGAAAAGAAGGAAATAATATTGGCATTGCTGCCTGAATACGCCACCTAATCATCTCAGGTAATTGCATAGAATCTAATTCATTCTGCAGCCACAGAAAAAAGTAACTGAGGTGAGTAAAGAATCAGCTATCATTTTATTTCAATGCTGACATCATTTTAAATAACATCCTTTTACAAATTCGGAAAGACTTCTTAAAAACTTTATGTTCATAAGAAAAGATAGTTTGTTTCATAAGAGCCATTAAGATTAATTAATATGCTACATCGACAAGGGTATCTCAAGAGCTCGTAACTTGCAGAAAACTGAATATTTTCTCACTTGCACCAAAAGTATTCGAAAGGTCACACTATTTGTCAGGATAAAATCATAAACTGCAACTAAAAGTACCACGGGAAAGACCAATTCCAGAGTAAAGAAGACATTCAGTCAGATTAAAAGTGCCTATGAGTCTATGACTGTATGTCTTTAACACGCAGCATGCATGCTTTATTTACATTCTTTATTACTTATTACATTACAGGTGCAGCAACAAACACCTCATGATCACATTTACGCACATTATTACATCAATTTTCTTTACTTTAGAACTCTAGAAAGGCCAAAATATCCCCCCCCCCCACCCAACACCCCCAACCTTCAACTGCTGAGAAACCATCAACGCATATAAATACTGTTCATGATTACAATCCTGAATATTCAAAAAATAAGTAGGATCCAAATCAAACGCAGACAGGCGGAAAAATTACAAGACTTTGTATGAGGTGCTGCATGATAAAATGTTTAACTTAAGGAATAACAAGAAAAACCATTGAAAGCTCCCGTATAAATTTAGGTTTATTTACCAAAACAAGCAGCAGTAAATTTTAATCAGGGCTATGATCAAGATCAAACCTGCAAACTCTCCACCGCCTCATTGTCAAGTCCAGAAAAATCCTTGTCTGTCTTTGACCTCAGCCAACTTGGCTGGCAACTGCTTGACAACCCATGTAGGACTATCAATAAGCAATCAAAAAGACTAACTCCCGAAATTTCTGAGGATGCAACAGATGACACCAGATCTTTGTCCCTTTTTAACTGAATAAAATTAAAAGATAAGTCCACATCCTCATGCACGACCCTACTTCCAAGCAACCGAAGTATTACAGAGGCAAGCATATGCCTCATGTTTCGTGCTGATGGTTCCCTGAATCATCAAACAAATGAACCCTAGTAAACTAGTTTATTAAATACTAGAAATAAGGTAACACAGATTTCATGACAATATTGCACAAGGGCTACAGAACAAACAATACAAAATAAGAAGCAGCATATTCATTTCCAACAGAATGATTCACATATTATCTATAATATATATAAAGCACGGACGCGAAGAATTATTTGAACTGACAAAAATAGACATGATTGTTCAGTATATTTCTAAATTGCCATTTCAAAGTTTTAATATTATAAAAACTAATAAGAATTTACTACTATTGAAAGACTTCCATTAATTTTTTTTTTTTTTGAATTAAAAAAAGAGCTGAAGTTTAAATTAAATTTTTTTCAGGTTTTAATTTTACATTAACATTAATCTATGAAACAGACTTTACATGTAAACATACACTTCAATATTTTCATTTATTTATGCAATATACAGCTATATATTTGACATATAATTATTATTTAAAAGTAACAAACTTTATGTTAATCTAATATGTTACACAAGCAATAAATTTTATATGTTAATATGTATTTTATTAATTTCAAAAAAAAATTTTGGCCATTCTATTAATATTAATTTATATATTGGCAAAACATAGAACTATATAACTAATATATAAGTATTATTTAAAAATAAATAAAAATTAGTATTCACAAGATAAGCGAAACAAGCAAGTAAACAATAAAACACCAACAAAAACCTGTGACAAGAATTCATAGCAACAAGGAAATCCATTTAGTATATTGGAAAACCAAAAAAACGTCTAACATAGCAATAAGCCAGTAAGCATAGAAACCGATGATGCTTCAATTAAAGTGGAATAAACCGAAATCAGGGGGAAGATAAATAATGTATTTACCCATCTGCACATATGATTGGCAGCAATCTCACGATAAACTGCAACCTCAATGACATAGAAGCTCGCAAAGCTGCAGGAGAAGGCACAGACTCTGCAGGAATCATTGTTTGTCCAGCCAATCCAGAACTACCACCTCTTATACCTTTGCGATTGTTACCTTTATTAGTAGAACCTTCAACGGAAGAGGCAGTTCCAGTCTGCTTGCTTACGCCATGAGTAACCAACTTTATTTGCTGCTCAATAGTGTTAAACTGCTTTATCAAATCATTTGCAAAGATATTGCGTGAATCAGCAGAGCTTTGGTCTATGCAAGGAAGAATCAATTCAATAAATGCCTTCTCCATTACATGCTGCTGGCGGTTACTGGAACCTTCAACAACTTGAGTGGGACCTTTTACATACTTTTTTGACTCTATGCCATCCTCAATGACTTCACTTTCGTCAACAAACGCGGCTTCATGCTTCTTTTCTCCCCTATTTGTCACAGGATCAACACCAGAATAAGACCATCCCCAAGGCTTCCAAAACTGGGTCTTCATAGAAAGTCTATTTTTTTCAGCAATCTTACTAAGCCGTTGCCTAATAGTTTTCCGCCCCAAAAGAACGTCCATGCCTCCTAGGAACCATTTAGCCTGCATCAACATTGAATCCTCTAATGATCTTCCAAAAAGATGAACCACCTCTGAGAAAAGGGGAGCAGCATCAGGTCTGACCAACAATCTGGTAAGAATGATCTCAATAAAAACTTTCTCATTCTCAAAAGGAGAAGCTCTTTCAGAGCTGGGTGAGGAAGAGCGAATAGCATCCACCAAGGACATGTCATGATTCTCCATTTTATCAATGAGTGCTTGTTCATTTAAAAGAAGCCTTAACTCAACCCACTGCCAATGAAACTTAGCCGGTTGCAAAGCATCCAATGCATGAACCAGCTTATCCTGCTTTGACTCGTTCTCCGCACGCAGAGCTTTAGACCCGCTACGTCCAGACACCCGTTTCCTCTCATCCTGAGTAAAAGCAGAATAAGGGATCTTACAATCAATTATAGCATTTAGAAAGAGCCTTGCACGAAGAGGAACAAAGGCCATGGATATCAACTGCAAGTCCAAACCATTCAACTCTAGCAAGGCTGCAAACTCAGCATCAGTAGTGTCTGCAGCTACAATATCATAAAAACCAAGAGTATTCCTCATACAAACATCACGAAAAGGCAAGTGTTTTATGGCATCATCAATGGCCACTGTTAAAGACCGATATAATTGATGAATATCTTCACGACTTGCAATGTTACTATTCAAAATGAATGGCTTCCAAATAACAAATGCAAATATTGCATAAGCTGGCGGAAAGACCAAATTAATTGGGAGCATTCTCTGCATCCCTGAAAGAGCTGCAACAGATTGTTCACCCAAGAGTTCCAAAACCAGTCCATCACAAACAGTTCTGCAGTTCCCAACAAAAAGACGAAACCAGTGCACATAAATTTCAACTGAGTTGTCCACCTTAAAAGCCCCAACAGATCGGGCATTACCAGTAGAACAGGTTTTTGTGCTCCTTACAAATTGAACAACATCCAAACCTTCCTTTAATCTCAAGACTGTTATCATTCTCTCCAAGTTAATAACCCCATGAATGATAGCTCCTATAAGAAGAGCAGAAATTGCAGCTGACATTTTGGTTGTTCTCCCAAGAGTTACTTTAGCAGAACTGTTCAAATTGTCACCAGATATGTTTGCATTTGAATCAGGAGCATCAGGAGACAACTTAAACTGACCTCGAGAGGACTTTGCAGGAGCAAATGCTACTGCTAAAGCAGAAGAGGCCTCTGTAGCAAGAGCTACCTCAAATGCTCGGCTTTGGCGCTCTCCAAGAGCTTCCCTTAGCAGGCATAGACATTTTAAATGAATGCGCAAGATATGCTTAGCAAAATTCAAGGAACTTATAGATGGCTGATAATTTGAATAATTGCTGCCACCAGTAAAATCAGGCATCTTTGCTAAGGTTGGTCCTACATTGCTAACAATGGCAGAAACAGCGGAAGACACTAAGCCTGGGTCCCCCTCTTGAGCAGCACCACCAGTCTGTCTAATGTAGTCCATTAGTCCCATTATGATTTGTTGAGCTACTTGATAATCATCATCCCCTTTTTCAATGGCAGGAGTTTTTGGTGCACTTACAGCAAAAGTTTTTCTCTCTTTACCGAAGATAGAGTGCAAGACATCATCAACATGATGCTGAACCATATCCCTCATGCTTAAACCCACTCTAGATAACCGTCCACCAGTTATCTTTTGACGGTAATAATCATCAGGATCTTCCATCCCTACTGGAACTCCAAGTGGAAACCCAAACTCTCCCTCTGGTTCTACAGATTCAAGTTCGGACAAGAGTTTCTCATCACAAGTCCCTTTGAAATTCTTCTCCCATTCAATTACGCTGACAATATTGCCATACCTCTTCAACAAATACCAAGCAAAAACTAGGGTTCCTGAACCTGTAATTCTTCCATTCATGGCCATAACTGCTGCAACACAATGCATTATAGCCGACAAAGCTTCAGGAACAAGATCTGCTGCAATAAGTATGTTCTCATACCTGAACAAAATTCATCATTAAGCATGTAAGACATACATATGGAGGTAAAGCCAGAACATGGAAAAAAACCACAAAAGGTATGACAGATACAGTGGCTCAAGAATCCAAGCAATAACAATAACTTCCAGAGAAAAATATTGAAGTCCTCCAATCTCCAGGATGGTTTCTAAATGCCAGTCCACTCCAACCAAATGCAAAAAAAGTATTGCTGAAATGCTTTCATGCAGTCAATAATACATATCCACAAACAACCTGAACAGTTCTGCTTTAACCAGAAATTGGGGGAGAAAGCGAGGAAAAAGAGCTAAAATTGTTGCTAAAGTAAGATCCAAGACACAGCAAGTTCATTAAACCATACAGCAATGTAATGGACACTAATAAAGAACCAGCCTAGGAAGAACAAATTTGATAGCCAGAAATGGTTTGCATTAACAATTAAATTATAAAAAAAAAAAAAAGCAGCACAATGATATTTTACCTTCGGAGACATGATAAAAGATATGCCTCCCCCACTTCACATGCACAATTTTCCACATTCCTGGAGACCATTAGAATGTTTCTCCCACCATGAATGGTAGGACCGGGATTACTAATAACTTTTGGCAACAACCAAAGAAGAAATTTGACGGCCGAAACAGAATCACAAGAAACATCCATTAGATGCAGTATAGTTGATAGCTCATCCTCACCAAGCTTCCACCTTAAAGGACTCTTCTCATCAGCTGCAATGAAGGGCCTGCCACACAGGCCAGCCTTGGCCACAGATTTCTCTGACTCTTCAACAAGCTGCCGAACTACAGATATCAACCAAGCTGTGACAGTCCTCTTCTCCGCAAAGCGAAGCTGCTTTAAAGCCCTTTTAATCAAAATAATATCCCCAAAATGGGTTGTTCCGATCCCATCCACTGACTTTAAAGTTTCCACTTCAGTTCTATGATGTGGGCAGCTTATCTTATTATCACATATGTGACTTGTAGATGCTCCCTGGCTACCCTCAATTCTAGCAGCTGCTAATTGGGCAAGACTCTGAGTTTTACGCACAGTCTTTTGTCTACCACGAGAAACTTGCTTAGTTGACTTAAGTAGAGGATCAACTTTGAAAGACTCTAAGTTTTTTGGCCCCTTCCTCACCCACCAAGTATCTTCATCATCTGATGGTATTGGTGAAGGTACTTGAAGACATGAACTATTATCCTCACTTAATTTCTGTCTTTTTACCCTTTTACAGTCTTCACACCCGGGAGTACCTTCAAACAAATCCATCTTGTTACATATTGACCCAACATACCTTTTGATACTCCCTTCAGACTCATCCACTCTACTCTCTGGATATGTATAAGACAATCTAGGGAATTGCAACAACACCGAGATGGAAGCCTTCAGTTTTTCAAGGTCCACATCTCTCCTGAAAATCTTTGGAGACTGAGCAGTTTTCCACTGATCACCCGAAACTTGGGAAGCACCATCCTTTCCCAAGGTAGAATGATACTTTTGCTTCTTAGTTGATATGTGAGGATTGTTGGCATTATTATGCTGATCAAAAAGAAGCTCGTGAAGGACAAGATGACGTTCATTTGAGTAAACTTTAACAGCCTCAAGCAGTTCTGCGCCCTGGGCAATTCTTGCTTCTTCCAAAGTATCGAGCATATACTGCCCTGGTAGCTGCTTCAAGATTCGATGGTGTCTCCTTCTTCTGTCCGGGTCAGCCATGGGTCCATTTGTATCAATAATTCCACTAACTATAAGCTGCCTCACATATGCCTGAGGATAAAAGATCCCAGAACGTACGAGTTCCAATATGAAAAGCAGAAGAAGCTTACCACCTTCTGCTTTATGCTCTTCATGCTGATCGATCCAGCACACAATAATATCATGCAGCGGACCTGGGCTGTCAAATATATCTGAAGAACCACTAGTCCTTCCATCCACACCTTTTCCATTGCTTTTAGCTTCATACATATTTCCAAACAAATTCCTCCTGGAATAATTATTCTGCTGACTGCTATTATTTGCAGTGCTGTTAACTCCAGAAGCCATTCCATTCTTGTGTTGTGGATTCTGCAACTCTTTCTTCTTCAACTTCAGAAGATGAATTGCAAGATATATTTGAGAAAAATTTTTCCTGCCAGTGAACTTCAAGTTACTGGGTGAAGCAGTCCGGAAGTCTCTGAAATCACACGTTGCCCACTCACAAAGGAAAAAAACTGAGCAAATCAAAGACAGATTCACAGTTCGAAGCCATTTCAGTGAAGATCTTAAGCATGGACTGACCTCTGCAACCCAAACTTCACCAACTGCTCCATCACAAAGATCATCAAAAATATGTTTATAAGCCTCTAGTACATCTCCTTTCAAAAGAGCTTTATCGAGGGTCTGCACAGCCTTTGCCACACTTTGGCTAGGATATCCAGCACTTGCAATTTTAGCAAGATTATCAGCATGTTTCTGGATGGTGGAAACAGCATGATCAAACAACATGAGCTGATATTGAGAATCACACCCTTTACCTTTGAGAAAATAAGCATATGTTGAATTGTTTTTTATTTTCCCTGCATCATCTGCTGACTTCGATAAAGAACCACCATCACTCAATGCATGTGAGACTACAGAAGTAGGTAACGGAGAGCAATCTAAAGCAAAAAATGTATCCGGCACAGCCTGTATCAAATAGCAAAGCATCTCAACCAGTGCAGATATTGTATAAGCTCTTCGGGAATTATCAACCAGATCAGATCCACCAGGAGAAGGCTCACAGATGAAGCGAATAGCTATCCCCACAAGATTGCGTACATATGTCTGGCATAGAATGATGGTTTCTAAAACACCATAAATGATAGGCATTAGCAACTGCAGAATCTCAAGTAATTCCCTTTCCTGGAAGATAACAAATACGACAATTAAAAACTAGAAGGTACATGAGCTCATAATTACTCCCTATATCAACATGTCCCTAAGAAAGGTGGAAAAAGTATTTCTAGAATACATAAAAGTCAATACCTGCAGTTGATTCAGAACCCAATCAATAACTAGAGATGGAAGAACCAGTCCTTCTGCATGATGCCATTGCAAGAGCCGTACCACATACCACCATTTAAAGTGAAGAGACGGCTCCTCACCATCAAGGATTGTCGATGCCAGATCACTCCCACGCTGCAAAGACCCAGCATAAAGCATTTGTGGCAACCGATCTCTACTATGTTTAGTATGAGAATTATTTCTTGAAAAAAAATCATCCAAAAGGTACTGCAAGTAATCAATAACATCTTTCGTCCAGAGCTCTGTGCGAGATAATTGAGTTTTGTCAGGTGCTCCAGAAGAAATCGCAAAATCTGGGCAAACCTGCAAAAGATAACCATAGTCTGCTAATTTCCAATATCGTTAATAACCTAGAGCAATTGCAAAGAGTATGCTTAGATTTTTACAATAATTAAGGCAACTGTACCTGATTAAGATAAGTTACTCTGATAAACCAAGTTGCTCTCAGCAATGGAACATTATTCCTGATAAGAACTTCTATTAGTGTTCTCTTCCTATACCCAAGAGGAATCTGATCAGCCAAAGAACGCAAACGTTTGTGTTGCTGTGATAAGCCCTGATAAAAATATGAACAACACAATTCACTGAGTTAATGCGTAAGGTTGTTTTTGTATTTCACCAACTTTCAAAAACTCAAAATCGATAAGAAACAACAAGAAGTTATCTACAAGCAGTCACAATCCTAGGGGAGTATAGACATACCTCAATCCATTTCTTTCTGACATCTTCATTGAACGACCTTTGCTCCGGGAAAACCCCTGGTTTACTTAACAGTGGACCCGAAAGAGGGATACCATATACCTGACCAGCCTGACAAGAACAAAATACATCCTCAAATTCTATACTGAGATCCAGAACTTTAAAAAGTAAGCAGAAAGAAAAATTGATAATACAAGTACAGAAACAAGAAACAACTAAAGAAGAAGATAAAGTAAATAAATATGAAAAGAACGAAAGCATCACCTTCCGCTTTTGAGCACGAGATTCATTGATAGCCCTTAGACACTTTCTTATAACCTGCAGAGCAGAGAAAACAATTACTTATTAAAAAGTTAAAAACTGAAAGTCATATTTCACAAGAAATTAAATTAGTAAGAATAAAAGGAAAACATTATATGCTTGACTACCATAGCATCCGAAATAATGTGACTTACATCTCTGCATTTCAGAACAACTGGCTTTGCAAAAGCCTGAATCTGAGTCAATGAAATCTCCTTCGAATCCTGAACAGATGGCAGGAGCACGTTAGACAACAAATCTGATCGCAATAAAAGAAGCTAGTGGAAAGACAATTAATTTCCTAAAATTAGCTAATAAAATTTCCAGATTTAAATTTCCTACTGCTTTAAAATATTGCTAAGTGTCTATCTCATCATCAACTCCAAGCAGCCTCGAACCAATACTATTGGTTGAGGAAATTTTTCCAGATTTTAATTTCCTATGGCTTTGAAATAATGCTAAGTTGCTATCTCAGCATCAACTCAAAACAGCCTCATACCAATATAATTGGTTAAGGAACAATTTTCCAGATCTAAGTTTCCTATGGCTTTAAAATATTGCTAAGTTGCTATCTCAACATCAACTCATATTAGCCTCACAACTCAATGCAGGTCAAGGAAGTAAAGTATGGTTACCCAGCATTAAGTTCAAGTAAAAAGGTGTGATTGAAATTCATATAGATTGGAAACCAACCACTCATATGCACAGCAAAACACCCACATATGGATGTTGCTGCAAACCAAAAAGTAATGAATCGTAATCAATCATAACACTATACCTCCAGTCCATCAATAGTCTCCCTATATCCATCCCGCACATTTTCTCTAGTGAGAATCTCCTCAGGACAAGTTTGGGACTGAGGATGAAAATCAGGGGGCCCGAGTCTGAAAAGGAACAATAATAAGATACTAGCATGCGAGATCCAATAACTTATAACTTAAGAAGGTAAATTTAAGAATCTATCAGTAGGACCATTAACTCAGTCAGCTTCATAATCTATTAATATAAAAGAATATTAAAGAAACATATAACCCTATTCTGAAGCATAACTATATCATGCTGTTTTAAAATTAACGAACACAACAACTGCTTCAATTCAACTGCAGAAATTACCTGGTATTAAGCGGTTCCTTGTCACACTTTAACTTGTAGGATGCTAAGTGAGATTGCCGCCTACAAAATGAGAACAATTAAGGAGACCAGGCAGAGAATGTGTATTTTCCACATTTAGATAACTTTATAGCTCTACCAAAAACTGCTAAGGATAAATATACTCTCTGAATAAAATAAACTAACAGCCTCATAGTAGAATGGCAGATCTATTTTTCAAAAAGTGCACAAAATGATTTGAAAAACAAGAAAGGTGTAGGAGATATCCAAGCTTTAGCTGCCACTTCTAACAACAAGCCAGCTTATGCACAATCATACAATCAGATGACAGGGCCCAAAGTACTCAGTGCAAACTTAGAAAAATTAATTCAAGATTAACAGTGTTCTTACGAGAACATTCTCAACATGTGGTCATTAATTGAAAATCCATCAAAGAAAAATATCCTAAAATATAGTCAAACACTATCTTAGAATCAATAAATGAAGTCAATTCAAGAACACAAGAATCTGCAAACAGAGCATAAAGGAATATGGTATTTTAAAAACGGTTACCTAGAATTCAATAAGAAGTTAGGTGATAACGAAGATGACTCAGCCCAGGCAGTATCCCTAGCCGAGGCTCCTCCTATTGCACTGTTATTAACTGCACTAGTGCAGCTGGCAGCATGATACCTTTGCATTTCTCCCAATTATCAGCGGCATACTGCTTCCACCATCAAATACTACGAAGATATGTCAAAGCCAAACTGTATTCATGCAAATAAATAAATATATATATATATATATATTAGAATCACCATGTAAGGCATAATTATTTTGTATAGATTTGATTAAAAATTTGAAATTGAAAATAAAATTGAGGAACAATAGATGCACAGAGTATGCCACCTCAAACATGGAATCTAAAAATTAGCTATCAACCTCACTCTGACCTGTCAGCAAAGAGAAAAAACATCACATCAATAGGGAAATTTTAGTTTACTTAGAAACAAATAAAAGCAACAAAATCATTGAAGAATAGTATCACAATTATAGTCCCTAATATAATTTTTTTAAAAATAGGATGTGAATAAATCAAAACGTCACAGCTTTAGTCAAACTTAAGTCAACACTCCTGAGATGCAGTAATAAAAATTGAAAATTATGTCAAGGATCATGCACTCCACTCCAATGTCGGCAGCTCTAAATCTATTATAAATATAAAATATCTTGCTACTGTCCACAAAGAGAGATAGATAATAATTTTTAGAGGCTCTAGGAGATGGAATTCTGAACATTTTCTTCGTCCAAGGGCTTCAAATGGTTAAGAAAACACAACCTAACATTGTCAGCCAGTGACCAATTAAGAAATAGTACATCAATTGAAACTTAAACCATTAGTACAGTGGAAATGATTTTACCCATATTAATAACAGATTAGCAAAACAATGAGCACCATATGAATTAAACTCAATAGCTTTGTCCTACTAAGAACTCATCCCATGAATTTATCAAGCTGTTTCATACCATTTGCGTGGAGAACAAAAGACATTCGCTAGAAGTTGCAAAAATATGATTCCAATCAAAACTTTTAAACTCTAAACGTGTTTCATAAATTATGTACACTTGAAGTTAAGGCAAACAAAATCGTTTCCTGGCTCTTAGGAAATCCTAACTGGGAACTCAAACTCGAAAGCCATATAGCAAACAAAAGCGTTGGATAATCAAATGGCTTTGATCTATTAAAATAGACCAAGAGAAACACCAGCACGTGCCAACACTCAAATGCTTCCCTCCCCAGGTGTCTCAATCCAGTTTGCCATAAAAATACATACGCAGACATACACAAGAAAGAAGAAAACTCACCGTTTTGATTCAGCAATGAACCAAATCTACAGAATCAAGCAAACCCCAAAATCGAACTAAAAACGAGCTATGTTATTTAACATGCTAAGAAGCTAAAATTAGAAACCAAATCATCGAATCCAGAACCACAAGAAACACAAATTCGATTCATGAAATGAAAAGTAGGGTTTATTTTGGACGAAAGAAAAGACGAGCTAGTAAGGTAAAAAGCCATTTTTTTCCTTTGTGCAGATTAGTGGAGCTAGGGTTTTGATGGCAAATTCGTAAAATAATGTATGGAATCAAGGATGAATGAGGAATAAGGAAACTCATGGAAGGAGATTGAGATTGCAAAAGAAAAGGAAAGTGGAGCACAACTCTGATAAAAATTAGGGATTTCGAAGAGAGCGAAAGGGGTTTTAGCGAGAGAGATGCGACGGAAAGAAGGGTCGAGAGCTTAGACCTTTTTTCAGTTCTAGCTAATGATGACGATGATGGCCTCGGCCGTTTGCTTCTACCTCTTCTGCTCACACAACTAAAAGAGGCAAGAAATTGGGGGTGATCTACTCATTAAAATTTTTTGTTTTTTTCTGTGTCCGCGCCAATCTCCTGTTATTCCCATTTTACCCGCTAATCTTCGCCTATTCATTCACCTTTAATATTTATATTATTGTATAAATATAAAATAAATAAAGTAATTAAAATATAATATTATATAATATAATTATATTTTTTAAAATTAATATAATATAAATTATTAATATATTAAAATTTATATAAATATAAATATTTTAAAAATAATTATAATATGATAAAATATATAAATATAATATAAATTGTAAGATTCATAATTGATCTCTAAGACGAGGAAATAAAAGTGGGGTAAAATGGGAATTAACTGTATAAAGTGTTGATTTAGTGGATTTAACTTCCTTTCCCGCAAAGGAAAGATAAATGATCCTTCGTCTCAATTTTTTATGACGAAACTAGTTGGAAAGAGTACTTGGGTTCGCAGTCTGCCCGCATCAACAAAGATCAGAAATTTTATCTCGAGGGCTTGTAGTAGCAACGTAGTAGCTTTATTGAAAATTTATTTAAAAGAAAAGAAAGTTCCCGTTTTGTGTGCCTTGAAGTGAGAGAAATTGAATCTATTGAGCATGTTTTGTTTGCGTGGAAAGAAAGGGGCCATGCTGTAATGCATGATAAAGAAACAGCCAGATGCAAATGAAGATCATCTCCAATATCAATGGATTACTCTTAGGGTTAATTGTGATGGAGCTTTCTCTCAAAAGTTTGTTGGAGCTGGGTGGGAGAAACCTGATCATATTAGATAAAATTACACAAATATGATACAAATAAAATAATTAAAACACGATATTATATGAATATATCTCAAAATCTATATGATACAATTATGACACCGTAAAAGACATGAACTACTAGGTCAGGGTAGGAGTGATTGCTGGAAATTCTGAGAATGCTATAATCGGAGGTATTAGCAAATCAATGAGAGCAGACACTAGTTTGATATCTGAAGCTTTAGCAATCAGGGAGAGGGCTGGATTGGCAAAAAGATTGCATTGCAGAAAGGTAATCTTGGAATCTGATTCTGAACTAATGTACAAGGCAATTCAGAATAATGAAAAAGACTGCTAGTTGAACTCCTGAACATGGCAAAAAAGTCCAAGCAATGGGTCATCTTCAAAATCCTTTTTCATTTTATGCCCTTAGAGCAGGGCATTGGTGGATAGCATGCAGGTTGGTGTTTTGGTTTTACAATTTATAAGCTAGTTAATAATATTATAAGATTCAGAAAAAAAAAAATGAATGCATTTAGCCGATGAACAGTTATTTCACATGGGTTCAACCCTTAGTAGCTGCAATTGAATTCCAGGATTGCCACAACTGTGCTCCTAACTTGTCATTGGACTGTGGGAGACTTTTTGGATTGCATTAATGTATAATCTGGCCACACTTTGAAATTTGGTATCTAGAAAAAAAATTTATGATTAGATATAAAATTTGTATTCCATCAAGCATTTGCTCTCAATACCACTTTTGGTAACAACAAACTAATGTGACCAATTAATTTTTATTTTCGAAAATTAATTATAAAATTAAAATTAGGAGATTAAAAAAAAAAGGGAAAAACGAGGAGTCTGGTAGAGAGGTGGGGAAAGGGAAAGATAGAGGGAAGGCCGCACGAAGGGTAGTCGGCAGAGGGAGAGGGAGAAGGCAGGGGGAAAATGAAGCATGAAAAATGAAAAGACTAACAAAATTGAAAGAAAAAAGTTTGTATAAAGGGAACAGAACTGAATATATCATTTTAGAGTTTAAAATGTTCGGAGCATTTTGGATTCCCTTACATACCTTTATTTCGTTGGTAATGGAGTTACAAAGTTCATTTAGTAATTTGGGTAGAGAAACTTACGCCTGTTCTGGTATGCAGAAAGCACCAAGACGATCAGTTGTAAGTTGTTCTCGATATATATCCTTGTTTAGTTGGTCTGATATAGCTTTCATGCCACCATCAAGGCTGGCTTTGATATCTTCCCATCCCTTATTCTGTTTACCATATCCCTGTAAGCTTAGAATTAGAAAGTATACATTATGGATGTTCATAAAAACAAAGCTTGTCAATTTACCAAGTAAATGTTTTCTTACCATTTGCTGTAGGGAGGTATCTTTAGCCATCAAACTTCTGCCGCCGTACCCCTTCCAGTGAACAAATTGATCAGAGACTTCATTTAAATAAGTTCAGGGAACAAAATTTTCATTCTTAAATGAAATTCACAGTATTCTTCTTTCATAACAAATCCTACGTGATGGAATAAAGTAGCCGCTTACTGGACTAATGCAGATCAAGTTTCATAGCAAAAAATAGGTTTTATTGCCTTATAGCAAATTTATTTGTTTTAGAACTACAGAAGATAGAGCTTCAGTTTTCTCCTCTGTTTCCATGTCCAGGAATGACAGGCCTATAGACAGTCTTATGCGAAGAAAAAATTTATTAATGGTTGTAAACATACAGCAATAAGTTATCATCTCTCTGGGTTTTGTAACCTTAAGGAACTGAATGACCCAATTTCCAGCAGTACCTCTTTTGTTCCTTTTTGTTTCTTTGTTCACATCCAAGATCGTTCCAGATCTGTTTAATGGAAGTTCAATCTTTCAAAACTGGTGCTCAAGCTCTTCAGAAGTCTGACCTGGTCAGGCGAATAAAAGATTCAGCATGCATCCATAGCCGTAACTAAGAAAATGTATTTCAAATGCTTAAATATGAGCTACTCAACGGAAGGATCATAAAACTGGTTATTCAAAACATAAGCCTTACTTGCAATAAGATAAATAAAGAGTAAACTTACAGCTATGCTCTGGAGAAGAAGTGGAATTCCACTGGCGTATTAAGTTGGTGGGAGATCTAGAAATCGACATTTGACAATCATCTCCTGTTAAGTTGGTTGAAGGCAAGCAAGAGAACATGGCAGTATTCTCTCGTTCTTGAGAACCAAATCACTGCAAAGATGAAGTTCAAAAGGACAAATTTTTTTTCCTAGCAAGAAAAAGATACGGAGATTTATTATATAAAAACTTTAATGCTGAAAAAAAAACAAAGAAAAATTAAAAACCGGAGATGAGATTCAACCTGATCAGATGTCACAACTTCATCGAGTGAGTTTTGCGAAATTTTAAGAAAACAAAGCATGTTGAGATGAAATCCCCAGTGAGAATAACTGTTGAGATGGCTCTTAGTTGTGAGGATTGCGGTCCACTTGGTGCCAGACTCGATCCTTTCACATATATTAACATAAACCAAAAAATGCAAGTGAAATTGAAATTTTAACTCTTAGCTCAGGTTCTTGATTGATGATAATCTAGATTTTCCTCGCAAAAATAAAATTTTCTAATAAAAGATACGAAAATTTATGAAACTTAGAAATTTGAAAATTTTCCTCCGTTCAAACAAATCTTTGAAGAGACAAGAATTTATAAGATAATACTTATTTGTTAGCAATTGATAATGGAATAAATAGATATATTAAAATATATATATATATAAAAAAAAAAAAGAAGTTGCCAGTTAGTTGCAAACTGATATAGCGAATAATAAGTGTAATATCATCAATTGCTAACTGTTAAAGTTAGAATCTAACATCCTAAGAGAATTGATCTTCTTAAAAAATGTAAGAAAATTGATAAAAACGAACAAAGATTCGTTTTCTAAGGAAGATCTAATAAGATGAAGATCATCTCTACTCTTCGATAGTATGAGAAAACCGAAAGATAAACTCGATTAAGCTAGATAATCATAATTTCCTAAATATCAACCATCACGATTTAAAATCTTGATCTTTTCTTCTATTTTTTTTTTTTTTGGTGTAAGTCTTTTTATACATTTTCTCCTGAAACAGAAGTGTAAGATTTGAGGTGAAAATAAACCTTATATGAGGAGGAAGAACAGAGATGGAGCTGAGATCGCAGACTTCGTTGGTCTTCAACTTCATTGATATCGAAATCGATGAATTCAAGCCCTAATTTACCAAAATCCTAAACAAAATCGTTTTGATTTTTTTTTCCTCGCTGAACGTGATCGAGGAAATTTGAATTATCGAATAGAAAGAGAGAGAGAATCGTCAGTTGAAGGTGAAAAGTTCCCGAGTCCCAAGGGAATGAAAACGGTACTAATGCTTAATATGAAGTATGGCGGGAAAGGGGATGGAGGTCAAACGGGTGACGTATGTTGTTGGGGTCCGGACCCAGAGCAATTTGACCCGAAACAGGATCCAAAATATCTTGTGCCCTTCTTAAGATTTTTTTTTTTTTAATGACTTCTCTTAATATATTAATAATAAATAAAAACCATGACAAACTCTAACCGAAAACATACTTTCTCCTTGGAAATTTTGATAATTTTTAGTTATAGTCTGTTTGAGAACATTAATTTAGATTTAAAATTTTAATATGTAATTGAAAATTAATTTTTAAATAGAGTTTAATAAAAAAATATAATTAACAGTGCAAGTTTGCAATGCAGAAAACGACTTTTTAAAAAATTTACATAATAATTAATGATATTCTCGTATTTATGCATCATTACTTGAAAAGTACTTTGGAAAAGGATTAACAGTTTTGGAGGTTAGATAATAATATTTAATTAATTTACTAGTAACATTAAAAGAAAATTGTTAATTAATATCTAATTATATTGGTCAAAGTTATATTTTGAAAAAATATAATTAATGTATTTTTTTAACTTAATATAATTTTTTATGTAATAATAAAAAAAATCCTTAATCGGGATGTCGGTATAGGTTAATCAAACTTATATTAAAAGGAGTTTTGTTAAAGAGTTCCGAAAAACATTTATTTAAGTTATTATAAGCAATAATATTTTTATATAGTGCATTAAAAATAATAAATAAATTTATTAATTATTACATGTAATACAAATTATCATATTATTACTATAAGTAATATATTAACTAATAATATTAAAGTACTTATTAGTAAAATTTATTAAAAATATAGTTAAGAAAGATTGTAAATATGGGATCCAATTCATTACCACAACCAAAAAAATTAAAATATATATATAATTTTTATATGTGTTCGAAAAAGAAAAAAAAAACTTGTGACTTGATTTTTTTATTATTTACGTCAAAAATGTTGCAGCGTTTATATATATATATATATATATATATATATACATATTTGATAAAATGTCATTTGTTTTCTTTCTGATACACTTAATTTTATTGTCTTAATCATTGATTGTTTAATTAGACAAGATAGCTTAGTTTGATTACAAATTTAAAATTAATGGCTCCATTTCGCACATTAAAATCACAGAAAAAATCAAAGATGAAGATCTTGTCGTTTTCATATATTGTCATTTCGACAATTTTTTGGGTACAATCGGAGAAGTATGGTCAAAAGCGCGTCCAAGGGATTGTCCGGTATTCACTTCAATAGTAAGTGTGGATAAAAAATTTCTAAAAGAGATTCCATTTGTAAAGAAAATTTTTAAAAATGAAATCATAACAGGTATTTTCTAAAATACTAACATTTTACAATTTATCGTTTAAACACACTCTAATGGTACTTGACATTTAAGAAATCCCGTCGTTATCAAATAATTAAACATTGCGCTAATATCTTATCGAATATTCTTTTTATCTAAGGTATCAATCTTACTCCATCGAAATTAAATTAATAAATTAAGTATATTTCCAAAGTTGATAATCATAAGACATTCATTAACATTGTTATAAAGTCGTCATCTTTAACCAAGATTTTCTTGAAAAAAAAAAAAAAAGGCATGTAGTGAAGATACATCCAAATTTCGGTATTTTACAGAGTTTTTCTTTTAAGTTGGACCAAAATCATTGGACAATTACTGAGAGGAAATATTGTACCTTGACTTTTTGAGGTATCTGATTTTTTTTTTTTAATATCGAACAGTGTTTTAAAGTCTAATGTTTGATTATATTGAAAATATTTTTTTAATAAAAAGAGTTCATAATTTAAAAATAAAAATAATAATAAATATTGAAATTTAAATTTAAACTCGTAAAATATTTTTTATAGATAATTATATAAATTAATTAAATAGTCCATTAAAATGTAATTTGATATGCTTGAAAACATCCAACGTTTGATAAAATGACCATGTGTTCATCTAATTTAAAACTTTATGAAAGTAAATCTGTTAAAAACAACCGGTTCATTTTTCCAAGAAAGTATAAGGAAAATATTCTCAAGCAATTCTTTGATGGTCAATAAATAAATTATTGGTCTGAGTTTAGGGATGGCATTAAATTGGTTATCGGTAAATTTTGTAATATCAAAATTTGAATTCATAAAATTGTTTTAAAATTTAAATTCGTTTATTATCTGGTTTCAATCTTCAGATTTACTATCTTAACTAAATAAAATTATTTGTCGGATATTCAAATCTAATAAATAATTCGAATTTAGAGAGTCAATTTTTTTTAAGAAAACTATAAAATTAAACAAAAAATTAATTTAAATTTCAAGTCACTCGTAATTAAAAACTAACAAACAAGTTCTAAAATGCAAAAATAATAATCCTAAGATAAGAAAAATAAATTAAATAATATGAAGAATTAATTCAATTAATTAAAAGTATTTGTTCCGTAAACTAAGAATAATTACTAAAGTAAAGTATATGGTAACTTTATAAAATTAAAAGATTAACAATTTATACATATACCAAAATTATCATTAATAATGTATTATAATTAAATACATGATATAATGTATTATAGCTACTTAATATAGCATATTATAATATATACCATATACTATTATATTATATCATATATTATATATTAGTTTAAATATTACATGATATTATTATAATGCATTACATAATATACTATATTAGTATACTGATAGTATTATATTGCGAGCCTATAATACTATTGATATTACATATATATATTATAATAGTATTATAGACTATAAGAAGAGGGATCTACTTAACACTAGTGTAAAACTAAATTAGTTTTACAAACAATCATAATTCTTTATATGATTTACATTTGTTTGATCATATTTTACATTCTATTCATATTGATCATGATGTCTAGTTTTGAGTAAAATTAAAAATGTATAACTATTTGCTTGATATAAAAATTTTTTAACCGTTAAATATATACTAAAAAATAATATTTTTAATTAATATAATAGAGATATTGGATTGATTCGAAACTTTATGTGCTCGATAAGTACAATTATATTACTAAATCTAATGGTCAATTTGTCAAAATATTAATCTTATAAAAAATTATACAAGTGTGTAAAATTGATTTTGTTTTATATTATTGTAAGTAGATTCCTTATGGTATTATAATATTTATTATATCAGATAATATTACATAATATATAATATTTAAATAATTATTTATATATAATATATTATAAAATATTTATATAAATATTATGTATTCCAATTATAAATAATTATATAACTTTTGATATGGTCATATATAATATGTTATTATATTATAATATATAAATATTTAGTAATCATATATAAAATCTACATAATTACAATTATAAATGATATATAATTAATATGTAGAATGTATCATATATAATACGAATGTAATTATATTATAATATTATATATATAATAAAATATAATATATTATGCTATATGATAAGTATATTTATATTATTGGAGTGATATAATTCACTAAGTTGACTAAGCCATTATCCATTGTTTAAGAAAAATGCAATGTATCTTTAAAATTTAAAAGTCTTTGACATAATTAATTTATTATTATATTTTATTTTAAAAATATTTTTTAAATTATTATTATACTTATATATAAATTAATTTTAGTTGATATTATTTTAAAATTCAAGATCAGCTCATTTGGTAAAGTGTCTAATGAGTTGACTAGCAGATTAGATATCTAAATCTATTATCCATATAAGTAATGCGAATTCGAATGATAGATATTTGAGGGTACATATCTACATCCACTGCAGATAGTAATTACAATATTCGAATTCAAATATTATTCGAATCCACTATATCTGAATCTGTAAAAAAAAATTAAATAATTATAGATATTCAAATCCACATTATCCATCCATCCTTATCCAGTTTAAAAAAAAGGTAAATGAATAATAAGTCAATTCTAACTTCTAAGCAATATATCAAAATTTTTTTTTTCTTGAAATATTGAATATCATTAGTTACTTAATGCTCCATCAAAACTCATTGAAGTCTCCTTTAAAATTGCTCTTGACACAACTTTTAAGATGAAAAGCAATTTTTTACCACAAACATCATGTTAAACTAGTAAAAAAAATTTTGGCTTGTGTCTTCAAAATGACAGTTTAACGACTTAAACCAAGAAGCTAAGAAAATTGTGCTTTTACTATTTAGAAAATAGCTTTCGAATTAAATAATTATATTATCCTTGTATCTCTAAATTTTTGTTATTTTAAATATATTTTTTTTGATATTTCAACTATTGAAATATTTTTTCATAATAATGTGAAACACTTAAAAATTTTTAAATCATATTTTTTTTACTATACTTTTTTTAACACAATTTTTTTTAACCTAAGCTTTTTTCTAATAGCAATGCTAAATTACGTTTAAATTATGTTATTTACTTCATTTTATCATTAACTTAATATTTTATTTAGATAGTTGATCAAAGTTTTTTTTCATCGCGTCATTTATACTGTTTTTGTCGTAAAACTTCAAAATTTAATGGCAAAATTATATGAATGACATAATAAAAAAAATATTAGTCATTCAAATAAAGCATTAAAAAGAAAGAATTTAATGTTTAGAGAATAAAAAGATTTTTTTTTTTTCTTTTTAAGCATCATATACATTACACTATCAGTAGCACGATATGAAGAAAAAAATTAAAATTTATGTTGAGGATGAGGAAAAAAAATCAATGATTTAGAGAAAAATAAGAAAATTAATAGTAAAGAATTTAATTTATCTAAACAAAAGAAAGAAGGGAAAGACGGTTTATTTGACGGTTCGCGTTTAGATGCGAATGGGACATTACTACACGTGGCAAATTATATTACGTATAATCTTTCGAAATTCCATCCTGCAGGATAGACACTTCCAGCAGTTGAAGATAAGTAAATAACGGACAAAAAAACAGCTAGACGATCGGTAAAAAATAAAAGAAAACGCGGTTGAGGATTTTTTTTTTTCTTATTTTTTTATATTTTAAATAAAAACTTTGTGAATTATTCTTGAAATCACCTCATACACGAATTAAAAAAGAAAGACTGTAGCATGAGAACAAGGCTCTTTGGCTAACACGTTACTTGCCCGTTTTGCAGAAATAAAATTTTTTAATTTAATTTAATTTAATTTAATTTAATAATAAGGAATCTACCAAGAATATTCTTCTGCCGCTCAAGGGCGGGTGGCCCATTACGCTTCCGTGCAGTTTGACAAACGATCACTGCAAACAGCGTCGAGGATGTCGACTTTTTAGTCGTCGGTCTCGTATTTTAACTTGTTTTGTTGTTTTTGGGATGGGTCTCAGTTGTTCACCAAAACTCTTCTCATTTCTACGCTGAATTTGAAATAGGGATACCCCATCGTCTTTCAAGCAAGCTGAATTTGCCTGAAATGAAATAAACGGAAATGATATACCGAAGAAGAGTGAATATTACCATAATAATAAAAAATATATATAGATACCAGTTAAATTTTCAAAAAATTAAAAAATAAAATAATTGCAATATTGTTTTAAATTTAATAAACATAATTGATTTAATTAAAAATATTCTTAAAAAATTATTTATAATTAACAAATATCTATAAATACCAATTAATCATATCCTAAATAAAAAGTTTTTATATTCAATCTCCGCACTTAAAACCTCCACGAATAAGTTCGCAATAGGTACTCCTTTTTTTTTTTTTTTTTCTGGCCATCAGTTTGCGATGCATACTTAATAATACTACTCATAGTATTTATCATAAATAGAGATACAAGTACATTCGTTATGGTTTGAATTTTGAAATTGATGTGATTCGTTCTTGTAATGGATTTTATTTTTATCTATTATTAGCATATAAATTTACTTTATTAATAAACAGATATAAAGTTTTAAAAATAATAAAAATAAATTTATTTATTTGTACATAAAATTTTATAATTTATTTTGTTTTGGCCAAGGGTCTGACCGTGCGATTAACTGAGTGATGTCTGTAAATTTTTGTTGTGTTTTGTGCGTAATATAGCGTATGGCTGAGTTGGGTTACCAAAAAGTGCCTTAAAATCACCAGAAACAATATAATAGGTAAATTGCTTTTTTTTTTTTTAAAGTGTGGTGTATGCATTAACCAGTCTTCATAAACATTAATCAGAGACAATTAAAATGTTAATTTAAGAGTAAATAACATATTAATTAAAAAGCTTTGATCTTAAGTTTTTATATTTCATAACATGACATTTAATTATTAGTATTTATATCTATATCTACTATTAATACTTTTAATTGACTTGATGTCACCAATTAAAATGACATTAACTTAGTTTAAAAAATTATTAGAATATAAAAAATTAACAAATTATCTACTAGCATTAAAAGTATTAGATATTTATATAAAATTTAATATATTAATAATTGATATTATATAAGTTATGATATATTTATATATTTATATTATTTTTTTTATTTTAATTATTTTTCTATATAATGTATTTTTTTTTCGGTATTTATATAGTGTAACTCTACTACATTTATTTTAATTAATAAATATATAAAAAAAATTTGGCAAGTGCTTTGTAGGAGTGGAGGCAGGAACATGAACGTATCGGAGCAAAACTCCAATCTAAACTTTCCAAACCTTAACTGGCGCCTAACAGTAATTTGGTGGAAGCTTCTTGTCCGAGGAAAATTTTGATATTTTAAAGAGAGAAAATTTTGAAGAAAATAGTTTTAAACTACGAACGAAATGGAGCCCGCCAATCGCCATAGACTTTATCTAATCTAATTTCTCTCATCCCTTTGTCATTTTGCAGTCATTTTCTTGTTTTAATTTAGTTTTCCTCAGAACTACAGACAACGAGCCCCTTTTATGCTTAGCATCGTACAAAACATAAACTTAAACCGTCACCGTTTCTTTAATTAGATCCTCAGCCAAAGATGAGAGAAATTGTTGTTGTTTGTTGTATAGATTTTTTTTGAGTTTAGTTGATCAGAAGTATTCATTTTTGTGATTATTTGATTGATCGGAGCATGGCTGTGGTGAGTCCCGTGCTTGCAATAACGCAAGGGGTGAATTCGACGAGGTTTCACGATGTTACAGCTCCGGGGATCATGGCGGCTCGAAGTGAAATTGTGGAGGAACCGGTGACGCCTATAATCGAAGAGAAAATCTATGTTGCGGTTGGCAAAGATGTGGAAAAATATAAATCCGTTCTATTATGGGCTTTAGAACAATTCGGAGGAAAAATAATTTGTATAATTCATGTTCACCAGCCGGCTAAGATGATTCCAATTACTGAAAGTAAGTTTTATTGCAATTAACTTCTCTCTCTCTTTTTTTTAATTGAATTAACTTCTCGTTATTAACATTTAGATTAATTTGCAGAAGGAAAAAAAAATGGATCAAAAGCTCAAAATTAAGGATAAAGTTGGCTAACTTCGGTTACTTTTTGGAGATCTGATTATGTGACTGATTAATAAAATTAACTGAATCGATGAATGAACAATCTTCGAACTTTTTTATTTTTTTTTATTTTTGGAAAATATATGGTCAATTGCATTCTGTGCCTTTTTTTCCCGCTTTCTATTGCCTAATTTTGTATTATGTAATTAAGAAAATGTTTAATTTGTTTTGTTTTACAGTGGGTACGAAATTTCCAGCCAGTAAACTCGAAGAACAAGAAGTCAAGGCGTACCGGCAAATTGAAAAACAAGAAATGCATAGGATCCTGGATAAATACCTTCTCCTTTGTGTCCAAAAGGGGGTATTAGTTTCTTCTTGGCGCCTTAATTTATGCTGTTTTTGTTGAATTTTAATTCGTGTTAGAAGAATTTTTAATTCCGACAAGAAAGAAAAAAAAAAGCATTTTTTATCAACATTATTAAACGTTGATTATCCGTGCATGATGGCTATTTGGCTACTATCACTAGCTCTTTCAGTTCATTTGTTTTTGAGCCCTGAATTAGGTTTCTATATACCAACTCGACTCATTTGCAAGAGTTTCTGATGTATTTTAGATTCTGTTATTTTATTGTAGGTCCAAGCAGAGAAGCTAGACATTGAAATGGACTCTATTGAGAAGGGGATTTTGGAAATGATAACTCAGAATGGAATCCGGATGCTTGTAATGGGAGGAGCAGCTGACAAACATCATTCAAAGTATAAACCACATAAGTAATCATTCATCCTACCACGGGCTTAACTAGATTTACCGTGGATCTTCTAAGAAAATAGCTTGACTTTCCTCTTAGAGAAGCACTGTTATGATGTTGCTTAACTTGATTCTCTTATATTGCAGGAAAGTAGTCGACCTCAAGTCCAAGAAAGCCATCTGGGTGCGTGGACATGCACCTGCTTCTTGCCACACAATATGTTTTCTCTGCAAGGGGCTTCTTATCTGCACAAGGTACGCTTCATTGTGATGTGCAAAACTTATAAAGTGAAGGAGCTTGTAAGTTGTAAGCTTTTCAGAATGCCTCCACCACATGCTCCGCTGTTATGTGATTAGAGAGAAAGTACATCTATTACTGGGTTGCAATGATTATGGTGACTGACGTGAATATAACATTGGAACAGGAAAATAAATGTAGACGTAACTGATACGGACGTTGCTTTGTCATCATCATCGCTGCCGGAAACTCCAATCCTTAGATCTTGGGAAAATCACTTCCGATCACAATCTGTTATACTGCGACAAACGAGTCCAGCCAAACCCTATACTTCTTCACCAGGTTCACTGCTTAGAGCGAGATCTGAAAATGTTTATAGACGCGTAGGAAGTCTATTGGGTTTTACTTTCCCTGATGGTAATGAAGGGCTATCAACTCGGCGGAGCAGATTTGATATAGAAGGGAGTTCTGATCAATGGGATAGTTTATCCAGAAGAAGTCCTCAGAGTTCAGTTTTGTCATCATGCTTTTCCAGTGGAATGGCTGATTTAGCTTTGGTTCCATATACAGTAACTGAAAATGGAGTAGAATCTAGTTCAATTCCTCAGGTTAAAGATAATTTTCATCTGTCATCTCCTCCCAGTGTTTTGGTATGTGCAGAACTTTCGATATTATTTATTCCTTTAAACTAGCCAACCAACTTGGTACCCTGGCAATTCTGTTATAACTAGACTGTTCGAGAAGTTCACAAATGATTGATTGATTCTTGTAGGATGAAACGATAGATAATACTCTTTATGATCAACTTCAACTAGTAATGGCAGAGGCAGCAAACTCAAGAAGAGAAGCATTCGAAGAGGCGGTCAGGCGTGCAAAAGCTGAGAAAGATGCTGTTGAGGCTATTCGTAGGGTAAAATTTCAGCTCCTATTTCGTTGAATCAAACACTCCACATGCAATAATATGCTTCTAGTATCGTAGATTACCAGAATTTAAGACCTGTTTTTTTTTATTCTTTTACTCTGGCAAAAGCGAATCTTGCATGTGGTTTGCATACTGTGCCCAACCGTGGAAGTGTTCATGGCCCAGCAGGACCATGGCTGATCTTTTAATTACTTGTCCATACTTGAATTTGACCCAGCTCATACGTCGAAGTCACTGTTTAAAAATATTAAAATATTTTATTTTTATAATTAAATTTAAATAAATTTTTTTTATTAATTAAACAATGATTCTTATTAAGCCGGTTGGAATAAAAATTAATAACAAATCTAGCCCACTTTGAATCAAGAAGGTAGGTTGCCTCAACTGTTGTCATGTGACAATGAATAGGAAGCGGGTCGGATGGGCCTTAGACTTTGAACAAATTAAATGGTAGTAACTTTATGTAATTTTAACGTAGTATGATCTTTTTGTTAAAGAACCAATCGTGGCTGCTGATTTGCAGGTCAAAGCATCAGAAACCCTGTATGCACAGGAGTTGAAGCAAAGGAAAGAAATTAAGCAAGCATTAGCAAAAGAAAAGGAGGAACTTCACAAGATGAAGAACCAGCTAGATCAGGTCATGGTAGAACTTCAAGATGCCTTGGATCAGAAATCATCACTGGAGAAACAAACTGTGGAATCCGAAAAGGTGGTTCAGGAGCTCAAAGAGAAGATAATAGCAGCCGTTGAACTTTTGCAGTGTTACAAGAATGAAAGAGATGAGTTGCAGATGGAGAGAGACAATGCACTGCAAGAGGCTGAAGAGTTGCGGAAAAGTCGGGCGGAGACCTCGGGTGCACATGTGCTTCAGTTTTTCACCGAGTTCTCTTTCTCGGAGATCAAGGAAGCTACTCGCAACTTCGATCCTGCCTTGAAGATTGGGGAAGGGGGATACGGGAGCATTTATAAGGGTCTCCTGCGCAATACTACTGTGGCCATCAAGATATTGCGTTCCGGTAGCTTGCAAGGTCCATCAGAGTTTCAGCAGGAGGTATAGTCCCCTGGATGTTCATTTATTTATTCTTTGGAATATGTTATTAATGTTATCTGTGTTGTGCGTTCCCGGAGCCTGCGAAGATTTTGATTACAATTTTAGGTGGCATTGAATGACGTCTTTTGTTGTATGTAGGTGGATGTTTTGAGTAAGATGAGGCATCGAAATCTGGTCACTCTTATTGGAACCTGTCCTGAAGCTTGGACTCTTATTTATGAGTATCTTCCCAATGGAAGCCTTGAAGACCGACTTAATTGCAGGGATAATTCCCCTCCTTTACCATGGCAAACACGAATCAGAATCGCTACAGAGTTGTGTTCTGTTCTCATTTTCCTTCAGTCTAGCAAGCCTCACGGCATAGTGCATGGAGATTTGAAACCTGCAAACATTCTACTTGATGCCAATTTTGTTACTAAACTGAGTGACTTTGGAACCTGTCGTCTGCTAGGCCAAAATGCAACTGTCTGCTGTAGGACTGACCACCCCAAGGGAACTTTTGGTTATATAGATCCAGACTTCCTTGCAACAGGAGAACTTACTCCAAAGGCTGATGTTTACTCATTTGGAGTCATATTATTACGATTGTTGACAGGAAAACAAGCCTTGGGTCTAACAAAGGAGGTGCCGTATGCTTTAGATAATGGAGATTTGAAAAACCTGCTGGACCCTTTGGCTGGGGATTGGCCATTTGTTCAAGCTGAACAATTGGCTAAAATAGCTTTGAGGTGCTGCCAGATGGACCGAAAGAGTCGGCCAGACTTTTCAACAGATTTGTGGAGGGAGCTTGAGCCAATGAGGGCTTCATGCGGTGGCTCATCCACGTTTCAGTTGGGCTGGGAGGAGCATTGGAAACCTCCACCCTATTTTATCTGCCCTATTTTCCAGGTTAGTTAAATCTATTCCTGCTCCTATCTTCAAACACTTCTTCAAGTTGCTCGTCCCAAAACTCTGCTGTTGATTTACTTGGTGAACAACCTTCTTCAAAGTTCAAACTCCAGCCTAAGAACGGGAGAAAGAAATGTTGAAAAACCCAGACTGAAAATCAAATCGGTCATATCTCTGATTTTCAGTTCCATCAATTCAATCTATCAGTTTCATCAAAATCCAATTTTTAATATTTAAAAAAAAAATACTTTTCAAGTTAAATAAATATTAAAAATAATTTGTAATTAATAAATATATGTATTTGACTTAATGATGTGATTTTAATGTAAAATTAATAGACTAAAGGTTTTAATCTCATTAATTACAAGCAAAAAATTTAAAGAAAAAAAAATATAAAACTGGTTCTACGCTGGTTTAATGTCTCTCTTAAGTTAATATATTATACCAGATAGGACAGCCGGTTGATTGTCGATTGAATTGATCCGACCACTTGGTCTAGTTTCTTAAGCGGCGGGAGAAAGAGCAGACGTCCAATCTAAGATCTTATTATAATTCTTTCAAAAGCAATCATTTTCCAGTTAAGCTTTGTATTTTCTACCAAGATTGTTAAAGACAGTGGGTTTATAAGGGGCTGCAGGCTAGCTGCAAAATTTTGATTGAACATAAAGAATTAACATTGTTCATCAGTTAAAAATTTCTTATTCCTCATAATTTGCTTTCAAATATTTCAGGAAGTAATGCGAGATCCTCAAGTAGCGGCGGATGGTTACACTTATGAAGCAGAGGCTTTGAAAGGTTGGCTTGATAGCGGCTATGATACCTCGCCCGTGACCAACACTAAGCTGGCACATTGGTACTTTGTCCCTAACCATGCTCTTCGCTATGCCATCCAGGAGTGGCTCCAACAACATTAAAATGCAGGTCCTTTTCAAATTTTATATATTTTTTTATTCAATATACTGTTGTTCGATGGTTCTCTCTTAAGCAGCATAAAGGTAGAAAAACAGGCGAACTGTCCTTTTATATTTCCCTTTTCTTTAGATACTTGTTTCCATCCTTTGTGATTTCCAGACCTTGCAGTCACTCTGTAGTTTCATCCATAGTATTTGTATATAAGTGATCATTCATTGTTGGTATTCCACAGAATAGTGAAATGAAAGTATCCAATATTTCAAAGTTGTGCCTTTGTGGCTAGAGGGTTCTCTTTTAGAATAAATTTTCGATCTTAATTAGATTTATTTAAAATTAAACGACATGTTAAATCTTAAAATTTCTATTCGAATCAAATTTAATTTTATTATTTTGTGATTCAAGTTGATTTAAACTAAAGTACTGCTTATTAAATAATATAATTTATATATATATTTAATTATAAAAATAATATTTTAATATATTTAAATAATAATTTAAATTAGTTAACTAAATCAAAATTAAATTTAAATTTCAAATTTCAAATTTTTTAAAATACAATAAGATTTAATCCGGTTATACCCAAATCTAATCGTAATAACTTAGCATTAAAGCCATAAAACAGCACGAAAACAAATGTGATGGGCAACAGTTACTTGGCGAGGTTGTTGGTCTCTGCATCTCCCCTTTCTGGAAATATCATTACTAACATTGATTTGGGACATCCCGCTTTTTTAATTTATTTTTATTGGTGTCAGATTTTGGGTCACTTCAGTAAGAGACTGCAAATATACCGACAAAGTTTTCGGCGTAATATATATTAATTAATGCAATGCAGATACAATATCAATAAATTTAAAATTTAATTAAAATTAAATTATTATAATAAATTATAAAAAAAATCTTTATGTAAGGTCAATTTTTAAAACAAGAGGTGGACATTTAAACCAGCAAAATTAATTTAGATAAATAACATAAATAAAATTACAAGTTATTTTTAATAATATCAATTAGATTTGATAATTTTAAATTTAATATGATTATAAAATATTAACATAACGTAAAAAATTAAAACATAACGTGAAAAATAATATGAATAACAAACGTATTAAAATCTATATAAAATGAATTATTGACATGTCAAAATTTATAAGAATATTAATACTTTAAATGCGATTATGATTTAAAAAAAGTAAAATGAACACTATATTATGTGATAAAAAATTACGAGTGTTTTGAATAATTTTTACTATTATAAAATTTTTAATTGAGTCTGGTATCACGAGTTAAATGATACTAGCGCAAGTGAAGAAATTACTAAAAAAAACTAATTAAAATCTTTAATATAAATATAAAATTAAGGGTTTTTGTCATTTTATATGAAACAATATTTGCATATTCATTTTTTTACTTTGAAAAAATTGAGTTCTACTAGGAAAACTCATTTTTTACGTAAAAAACTTCAAATTTTGAAAAAAAATGATCATTTTTTAATTTATTATTTATTATAAAAATCAAAATAAAAGTAAAAATTTTCATCCACTTTTTGTGAGTGTGTCAAAATTCTAATGTTAGTTAAATCTTTGATAATTTTTAAACATAATATGATTATACAATATAATATAACATAAGAAAAAAATTAAAATACAACACAAATATATAAAATATACCAAAATTTACATGCAAAAATTAATAATATATTAAAAAATATAAATATATAATATTTTAAATATTCATAATATAAAAAGTACGAACCCAACACAAATTCACAAATTTTTTCCCTCCCCATCTTTCTTCCTTTATTTCTTTTTTTTTTATTATTATTATTATCCACCATTTTTTTTTTTTGATGTTGTTGAAGAGCTTCCTCGTTGGCACTTTAGTTTTGGTTTTTCCCATTTAAATCAAAATCGCAGCTCCTACTAAAATTTTGAGTTTGTAAACGAATAGGGGAGATTTCTTATGCGTGATTGAAAAAAGTATGTTCGATCAATCTGTCGGACTGATTTAAATATATAAAGTTCGTAATTTATTAAATTGATTAAAAAATTTATTTCATCATATAAAAAGTAATAAAAATAGTTTTTTTGAAATTTTATTATTTAGAAAAATTATAAATGACGAGATTTAAACTTGTAATCTCTTACTTTTATATTAAATGTCAAATTATTAAATAAAATACATATTTTTATTAAATATTTATTACTTATTTAATATTTAAATATTTTTATTTAAATTGATCGATTTAACCACTCGTACTAATGATCGTAAATTTTATCAATATGATTTCGATTAAAATCTTAATTCTAAATATCTAATATATGAAAATGCAATATCAATTTTGAGGTAGTTGGTTGAAATGGTAGGTACTTTTCTTCTTTTAAATAAGATTTTGAGTTTGAGTCTTGTGTATGAAAATACCTTCGCTAGGAGAACTCTACTTCTATTATGGGATTTCAATAAGCTCGATCCAAATTAATCAAAATTTAGCGGACTTAAAAAAAATGCAATATCCTTATTCATCTTGTTAAAAAAGTAAGGAATATATTCTCATGAGGTACTTAGCACTGGTTTTATAAAATGAAACGAAAAAGATATAAATGCTTATTGAAATATAACAAGAATTTGAACCATAATAATCATTTGCATACATAAAAGGTATAACTTTGGTTTGTGTCATCCTTAACATTTGTGGGCATTAGATTTAGATATCCATTTACTTCGTAGTTTAAGGTTAGATACATACAGCTTCAGACAAAAAATGCCACAAAAAGCGTCCTTCTCAAAAATTATCAATAATCTTAAAAAAATATTTGATATATTCCGATCCAAGCTTAAAAATTTTATCGACTTCTTATATAACATAAGAAAATTTTATTTTAAAAATTAATAAATTATTAAAGAGTAATAATTAAGATTTTGATTTGGATTTAAAGAAAATGAATTTTAACTTTGTAAATGATAGAATAATAATAAAAAAATGATTTTATAAATTCTCAATTCTAAAAAATTTTTGGACTACTTAAAATTAATGATGAATTTGTTTAAGTAAAATCTAATTTTTTTTATTTGGTACCCAAACAAATAATTCGGATTATTAAATCCAAATTTAAAATTTTTAGTCAAAATTTATATTTCTAAACGAACCGTAAAAATATTCTAAAATCCCTTAATTTTTTTTCACACGTTAATTGAGGAATATAAGTCCTTTGTTTTTTGTTCTAAAGAATGAACTTTGACTATAAAATTTTATCAAAAGATCAAGTGCTCGTCTAATCTAGCTTTTTTTTAGTTTAAAAATTATTATGAAGTTTTTATGTAAATAAAAACTTTAAAAATTAAGTTAAAATTGTTTGATAATTTTATTTTTATAATTTTTTTTTAATAAATGTTGGGTTACATTTTAATAAATAAAGATATTTTTAGAAAACAAATAAAAATTATGTAAAATACTAATTTTTTTTTTAAGAACTCCTATTTTTAACTTTTTTTTTAAAATTTTATTTATTAAAAATAAACTGTTTTTTAACAGTTTTTTGAAAATCTATTTGATCTTACTTTTATTTTTAAACAGAATTTTAAGTCAAGGTAAAAGTATTCTAGAACTCCTTTATTGTTTTTCCACACGTAAGTTACGAATCCAAGTCTTCTTCTTTGTCTTGATGGAATGAACTTTTGACTGTAACGTTATTCCTTGGAATAAGAACAGTACCTGTAAGGCTGCCCATGAGAAAGGCACAAAATCTCCACCTACTCCAACTAAAACCTTTGCCAATGCAAACTTTTATATTTATTAATTTAAAGATCCGATTAAAAATGTCTAAAGATCCACATTAAAAATTATTTAATTATATTAAATACATTATTTTTAATAAATTCAAGAAAATAATATATATTTTTTTATAAATATCATCTTAATTAATCTAATTAAGCATTGATTAACATTTTATTTATCTGAAATTGTTCATAAGATGTTAATTGAGTGTTGATTTTAATGGGATGTTGTTTCTGTTAGATTTTTAAAAATTGCAAGTTAAAGTTTAGGTTTAAATACTAATTCTGTTTTTAATTAAGGAAGATAAATAGAAGTCGGGATAGATTAAAAATTTATTTATAAGATTTTATCCTACAAGTTAACTGTATTCCTAGTTATTTTTATACCCCCATTGTCGTAATTTTGCACTTCGACAACCCTTTTAAAGCAGCACCTTCCCTCTCTCCCTCACCAACAAGGCAACAACCTTTTCCCTTGCTTTCTTTTTTGGCCATACTTTGCCTCACCAGTTACCCCTCTTAAAAAAGCGGAGCAAAACAGAACAGTCACAAGCAAAAAATGGCTCCACCGAAAGAGGGGCAGAGCTTTCCGTCAATAACGGACTGCGACGGTTCGACTTACGAATCGATCGCGGCCGATCTCGATGGCACGCTTTTAATCTCTCGAAGCTCTTTGCCTTACTTCATGCTTGTCGCCGTCGAAGCGGGAAGCCTCCTTCGAGGTCTTATACTTCTTCTTTCTCTGCCTCTGGTCATCGTTTCCTATCTGTTCATTTCCGAAGCAATTGGTATTCAAATTCTCATTTTTATCTCCTTCGCTGGAATCAAGATCCGCGACATCGAACTCGTCTCCCGCGCTGTTCTTCCCAGGTATATTCTTTTGCTTAAAGATGGTTGTCAAACTATATTCTTTTCTTAAGCTTTTAGAACTGCTTTCTCCTTAAGTTACTGATTTTTTTTTTTTTTTGGCTAATGAGTTTGGATA
Organism: Adansonia grandidieri; assembly: GCA_038382065.1. Taxonomy (NCBI): domain Eukaryota; kingdom Viridiplantae; phylum Streptophyta; class Magnoliopsida; order Malvales; family Malvaceae; genus Adansonia; species Adansonia grandidieri. The sequence goes on from JBBYHK010000004.1 coordinate 7,556,312, forward strand.
GATTTTATGCCACGAATGTGAGGAAGGAAAGTTTCGAGGTGTTTGACAGATGCAAGAGGAAAGTGGTGGTGACGGCGAATCCGACGTTCATGGTGGAGCCGTTTGTGAAGGATTTTCTTGGCGGAGATAAGGTCTTAGGCACAGAAATTGAAGTGAACCCTAAAACTAAGAAGGCCACAGGGTTTGTAAAGAAGCCTGGGGTTTTAGTAGGGAAGTTGAAGAAATTGGCCATTTTGAAGGAGTTTTGTGACGAATCACCTGATCTTGGAATCGGAGACCGTGAATCCGATCACGATTTTATGTCGATTTGCCAGGTTTGTCATCTTCTATTCTCACTAATTACTAATTTACGGGGATTAAGTTTTAAATTATAATTATTAAATTTATTTTTAATTATATTATATTTATTATAATTAATTATGAACGTAGCAAATATATTACCGTTATTTAAATCCTTGCTAGCCAATTTTGAACAAGTTGCATCGATTTCTTGACTTTCACGTGGATGGATGCATGATTTCATATAAATCAAGCATGATTCATGAACAAGTTGCATCGATTTCTTGACTTTCACGTTGATGATGCTTGATTTCATATAAATCTTCAAGTATGATTCATGTTTATTTTTTCATTTCTCAAGCTTGAGAAGAATTAAGAAACCGCGTTTTTTTCATTAATTTATACTAACCCAGAGTGAAAAGTTAACGTGGTGATCTTGCTAAACATATTTATGTATATCATTGAATTTGTGGTTGTAGTAAGAATGATTATCTTGACTGCGTGTTGCCTTTAGATCACTCTAATTAACCAAAAGCAAGCAGATGTTTTATTTTGGTTCTGCGTGAAATTGTTTATTAATCCATTAGATTGGCTAAAGTCTAAAATTTAAACAGTTTGAAGTGACATTATAGTCAAGTAGCAGAGACCAAAACAGTTGAGGTTAGGTTAACGTATGACTTGGATTGGACCCACAATCCTAATATCGCTCAACGGCTTGCCAACAAATTTAGCCGCTGGTCCACCCGACCCCATAATTTTGTGTACTTAATGTATTAACATTGAAGAATCGTTTAATAACACTGCCAAGTTAAGTTTCCTTTGAATTTTGATATTTGTCAAGGAAAATGTTGTTATTTTAAAAAAATTAATGTATTTTTTAATTTAATGAAAATAATTTATTAAATGCTAATTAAAGAATCTTTAATCAAAGCTTATAATCACTAATTAATCGGAATCATTTATCGATATGAGTTGGGATTTAATCCATTTTTTATTATATTTCAATACATTAGTCATTATCATTTACATTTATAAATCTATTTATTAATTTTAAAAATCATATAAGTTAATGACTTAATCATGTATTAAAAATAATAGATTAAAAAGTAATAGAAAGAAACGAGACCTATAGACATAAAATTTTTAAGGGTTCAACATAAATTGAGAAACTAACAAAAAGTTATAAATTTCGAATAAAATAAAAATACTTTTCATTACTTAAAAAATAGTAAAAATTTTCACTAATATGGTGATTAATTCATCTTAAAATTAATTTATGAATTAGAATTTTAATAATTTAAAATATAATATGAAGATAAATAAAAGTTAAATTGAGAAATATTTTGAACTAATCATAGTCTTATATTTAATTGAAGGTGCAATAAAGTAATTGAACTAGTATCCATGTCCACTGAAATATCTCAAAACATGAGCATTTGTGTAATTAATGTAGTATTTAATGTTTATTGATCAATGTATGTATGCAAACAGGAGGGCTACATGGTGCACCCGAGCGAATCAGCGACACCACTACCATTTGATCGCCTAAAGAGCCGCATCATCTTCCATGATGGTCGCTTTGTCCAGCGCCCGGACCCACTTAATGCCTTGATCACCTACATGTGGCTGCCGTTTGGCTTCATCCTATCCATCATCCGCATCTACTTCAATCTTCCTTTACCCGAGCGTATTGTACGCTACACATACGAAATGTTGGGTATCCACCTCGTGATCCGTGGGAAGCGACCGCCCCCACCATACCCTGGGTCCCCTGGGAATCTCTACGTTTGCAATCACCGTACAGCTCTTGATCCAATCGTGATCGCCATCGCACTCGGACGCAAAGTTTCGTGTGTTACATACAGCGTAAGCCGTCTCTCGAGGCTCCTCTCCCCAATCCCAGCCGTTGCTCTAACTCGTGATCGTGCGGCTGATGCTGCCCGAATTTCAGAGCTGCTACAAAGGGGTGATCTAGTGGTGTGTCCAGAAGGGACCACGTGTCGCGAGCCGTTCTTGTTGCGATTTAGTGCTTTGTTCGCAGAAATGAGCGATAGGATCGTGCCCGTGGCTGTCAATTGCAAGCAGAACATGTTTTACGGGACGACCGTGAGAGGCGTCAAATTTTGGGACCCTTATTTTTTCTTCATGAATCCGAGGCCAACATACGAGGTTACTTTCCTCGACCGTTTGCCGGAGGAGATGACGGTGAAGGCCAGAGGGAAATCGGCGATTGAGGTGGCGAATCACGTGCAGAAAGTGTTGGGTGATGTCCTGGGGTTTGAGTGCACTCAATTGACTAGGAAGCATAAATATATGTTGCTCGGAGGAAATGATGGTAAGGTTGAATCAATGTACAGTTCCAACAAAAAAATCTAACTAGTTTGGTATTTTTCATATATAAGGTACTGTGGGAGGAACTTAGTTGGATTCGGATATAATATACCATCCTCATTATGAAATTATGTAATAAACCAAGAAAAAAATTGAAGTCAATCCATCAATATGTTTGTTGGACCACACTTTTTTTTTAATTATCAAATCTAAATTAAATTATTGAAAAAAACATCATGACAAAAAGGAAAAAAAAAAAAAAAAGAAAGAAAGAGAGGAATGGCATTAGAACAAAGCAACAATGCGGGCTTTTAGGGGCTTAATAAGCAACAAGTTGGCTCCATTCATTGTTTGGTAGTACTGCAATGACATTTGACAAAATCAATGATTAGTGAATTCTGATTAAATTTGTACCTGATTGGATTATTTACTCGATGGTTAATCCGCATTTAGTTCAATAAAAATAAAAAAAATAACAATAATCCCGTGGACCAAAAATTATTATCCGAAAGATTACATCACTTTACGGCGTATCTTTTGTGAGTTCCGTCGGAACGAAAATTATTTCAGCGATGGTTGAGATTTCCTCGTCCCAATTCCCGAAAACACTCCTTTTAAACCCTCTTGTTTACCGTCTCTACCACACAAGCCCCCAGCCATAATTTCGAGCTGCGTCGAGGGGTATTTCTCCAATCCTGTCTGCTTCTCGTTGAAGACCTTTCATCTCTCACTCTCAGACTTCGCTTCGTGCATGAAAGCCGCTGAGACTTTTCTCGCATTGGAGGAAAAAAAACCCCCTAGAACAAATTTTGACCGAAGGAAGAAGAAAGAGAGGAACATCTTTCTGTTTGTCCGTTCCATAGTCAGAGGACGTTGGCACAAAAACCTAAAGACGGCGTCGTTTACTGAGTCGTTGAGCCTTCATTTTGAACTGAAATGTTATAATTTGCTCGTTAACTTCATACTCTTTCACTCTAAACTTGTGCTTGAACGATGGCTGTTGGCTGTCTGATTTCCAACCGGAGTTTCGGTTGGTGTTGACTTCCTTTATTGAATGGCAATTCCGTTTGTAGATGCTTTTAATTGTTGTTTGAGCTTAATGTTTAGCTACTTTGTTGTCAATTTTCTCGTGGATTCATCACTTGCATGTTTGTTTTACTGGCTTCTGGTTACAATTTTATTCTCTTTAAATATTATCATGTTTATATAATTTTTTCTATTTGGATTTGAATTTGCTTTTAAGTGGATAAAAGTGGCTTAGATTCCGATGAATCGTTGAAATTTGATGAAATTCGGGTGAAATTTTGATTGCATGCAATATTTCTATTTAATTTTGTGTTTGATAAATGGTGTTGCCATTAGATTGCTTTGAAAATTTTATTTTACTGTTGTAGTTAGTTACTTGATAAACGGTTTGAATTTATTAACAGATGAGGAGGAATAATTTCAAGTTGTCGATATTTTGATTTTTTTTTCTATTTAATCTGCTATTATTGTTTTGCAAAACTGGAATATACTTAATTAGGGATTTTGATAGGTTTAAAGTTTTGTTAGATATGATATGAGGTTGGAATGGACTGTGGAGTAAACGTTCTTTACTAGTCATAAGCTTTGCGGAATCCGCTTGTCTTCGCTGTCTGCATGTTCCCACGATTCTCCTCTCTCTATCCTAAATGTGCATTATATGCAATGGCTGTAGTTTGGATTTTAATTAATTTATTTCTCCCATTTGGGGATTCCTTGTTATTAGGTTCATTGTCCGTATTATTTCAATTTCTAAATTAGCAAACAAATGAAGCATCCCTTGCATCACGGATATCTATATAATTGGTAAGTTCTGAGGGAACTTGTAGTATAACTCTGATAATGGCAGGTAAAGCATGTTGAGGGGAGAAAGGAATCTTGCTTCACGGGGGAGAGAGATCAGCTGTTGCCGTTGTGCATGGGAACATGCTTTATCGAAAGTTATGGAGTCAAACAATAAATGGTTTTGTATCTGGATACTCATCTGGCCCATTTCTTCGGACTACTGTTCATTTAGATGAAGACACTTTCAAATCTATATCAATTTCTCCTAATGGCAGACAACTTATTTCTTCAATGTCACTGCGCCATCATGAGAAGTCTCAAAGAGTTTGTCCTCAACAAAGAAGTAGAGGAAGTTTTGGTTGCCATTCTTTTTCAAGTCCCCTTCCTAGAGGTTGGCTTGAGCCAGGTGACAAGCATAGTATAGAAAAAGACATGACTTGTGCTTACCATAAATCTGAAGCGAAGGTGGATGCTTTGCTGTCTCCAGAGGGAAACAATGAAGCTGTTCTAGTTGAAGGAGATTTGCAAGAAGCAGTCCCTTGGTGGCAGAATTTTCCAAAGCGCTGGGTTATTGTACTGCTCTGTTTTGCAGCATTTCTGTTGTGCAACGTGGACTGTGTGAGTAATTCTCTTCATGAACAATAGCACTCCGATAGTTCTCTAAATGCATGCTGACTGAGCTGTGTGTTGTGTGTGCCTTTTGCAGGTAAATATGAGCATTGCAATACTGCCCATGTCAAGAGAGTTTAATTGGAACAGTGCAACAGTTGGTTTGATTCGGTCCTCTTTTTTCTGGGGCTGCCTGTTCACTCTGGTCTGGTTCACTTAATGTCAGGATATGCTGAATTATTTAATTTCTATTGAGGATGTCCATTACATGTACAATGTGTCGAGCTTCCAGTATTGGTGCATATTTGAATTTTCTAGGTTTGCTGCATACTTTAACATCTATAACATCTATGTGGTTTTCAATTCAGTGTTTGTTGATGTTGGAAATTCTTCTAATTTTTTCATTTGGTCTTTTCTTTTAACATGCAGTTGGAGGCATATGGGCAGATAAAATTGGTGGAAAGCTAGTCTTGGGTTTCGAGGTTGTCTGGTGGTCAGTAGCTACAATTTTGACACCTATTCCTGTGAGAATTGGACTTCCAATTTTGCTTACTATGCGTGCTTTTATGGGAATCAGCGAGGTTGGCTTTGCTTTGTGGTTGATTTTTAATTTTTATCCTGGACTGGCCTGTGGTTAACTACCTAACTACCTCCAGAATTTACGTGCTTACTGAAGCAACATTTTTTCCTGCACAAAATCACTAATGCAGAGTTGTTTTTTTTTTTAATTAATGTTAATGAACTTATGAGTTGGAAGTAGGTGAAAGTATGACAGAAAAAGAAAACTAAACACTCACATCAAGTTTAATGGATTAGAGTTTTATTCTATTATAACTCCGTATAATTTTCAATTTGTTTATAATAACATTAATTCATAATTGATCTGGCCTCTGTCAATGCTTCCTTATTTACTTAGCCAAAAGCTCCCCACCTTCCTAGAGAGGGAGTAAGGGATTCTCATCTGCTTGATCTGTTTTCTTTACAGGGCGTGGCTATGCCAGCAATGAACAACTTGCTTTCTAAATGGATTCCAGTGTCAAAGAGAAGTAGATCACTTGCACTTGTATACGGTGGCATGTATCTTGGTTCTGTTGCTAGGCTGGCTTTCTCCTCTATCTTAATCCACAAGTTTGGGTGGCCATCTGTATTCTGCTCATTTGGCTCCCTTGGAAGCATCTGGTTTGCATTATGGCTGAGAAAAGTAAGTTGCTTATTCCTTTAGCTTTTATTCAAAACTGTTACCCGCCCCATGGCGTAGCCTAGGTTAAATTAGCATAGCAGCTTCCACAAATATATCAATCCGTCAACTTCATCGAATCCCAAGGGGCAGGGGCTCCTCACACCACGCAAAAGTGTCAAAGCCATGCGTCTCGCTTAGGAAGGTACAGCTTTCACGTATGATTTTAACGTCAACAGTTGAATTTCGGCTGACGTGCCAGAATAACCAGCTGAGACCCACAGGTAACGTGTCACGTCACGTCCAGCTAGGCTGAAAGACACTCGTCCTAATCGGATTCTTTTTCTTCATGAATCTTGAAAGCAAGTCCTCCGTGTGGGTTCCATCTTTTATGCCTGATCGATGAATGAATGATGCATCATCAAAAGTGGGCCCTCATGCTTGGATGTGGTAAGAAACTTACAACAAGCTGAGATTTGCAGACAATAATTTCAATAGTATAAGTGGGATGCAAGAGATGTCATCCCTTTAATCGCACAACAAAGGCAACAATATGAACAGTTAGAACACAAATTTAATCAAAGTTTTAACATGCAGCAGCTAATGTAGCTTTTCATATGCAACAAGTCAAACAAGTTATAACCAAACACCAAACTTGACCACCCAAATCAATCTCCATCTCACTCTCACTATACTGTTTTTTCATCATCATCACAAGTTTTTAAGTGTCACTTGGGAAGCTGCCCCTGAAAAAAGAACCTCGGCGATGTCCACCAACAATCACGTTTTTAAGGCGAGATATGGAACCCATCAGCCGACCCGTCTTCTGTCAAAACTCAAAAGGTAAAAGCAACTTCAATGTCCAAAGAGACAATCAGGTGGGTGAGAAAAAGAAGCAAGGGAAAAGCAGAATTAAGAAGGCAGTGTTTGAATTCTAAAACAGCACATTACAACAAAAGTACACTCCTGGTTCCATAAACTTTGATAATATAGGCAAAAAAGTTGGCAAATGTCATTTTTTATTTCTAAACCAATTAGTAACATACAAGCATTTGCAATCAATAGATACACATAATATGATCTTGTCTTCTTAACTTTTCTTTAATTTCACCCTACATAGTCTAACCAAGCAATAAATTTTTTCCTCAAAAGGCTACACGATCATCTTTACTTAACCAATTCCTATCAAACATACATATCTGCTATGTTGCTCCAACACTTCAATTTTTAAAATACCCGTGTCAAACACTCATGTCCGACACATATCTGACATAGGTATAGGGATACAATCTTCCGAAGATCCAAATGCATGGAAATCCTTGAAAAATTGAATATACCCATGTCGGACAAATACCCATATCCAACACTTACAGCCAAATCCCAGAAACATAGCATATCTGTGTTTACAAACATGCACATATCGGCCAAAGCTGTACTTGACAATACGAAAACACCAGACCCAAAAGAACCAAAAGAAAAAAAAAAATAGCATCTGCCTTTTCAAAACCTCTTCATTCACAAATTAAATGCTCTACATGATGCAATGAAAAGCAAAAATATGCATCACTGTTATAATCTGAAGAAGGCAATTAGCAATCAGCATACCTCATTGTTGATCCTAAGCTGCCACTTAAGTTGCAGGGCCTGCCACCTCTCTTGTTGCCAATGCTGGCCAAGAATCACAAGGCCCATCACAGCCGCTGCAATGAAAATGGACCAGAATGCATTTGCCTCTTTTGCATGAGCATACAAAGAAACAGCTCTTCTCTTCCACCAAGCTTCACATGGGAGGTCAGTGACATCATATTGATCATCTTGTAAATGCTTTGGGGACTGAGGGATGTCTGCAGGAAGACCTAAGCTTTGCTCAGAATCTTCGATAGGTTCAGAAACAGTTGTATCCTTGTCAAAGGTGGTCGATCCATCAGCTGCTTCCTCACTATGGAAAGAGCTAAGCGTAGCAGCAGCATACAAACTCTGGTCTTTGTTAATCAAATCCAACCCCGGCAGTGTCGTGCCTTCATCGAACTTTGTACCATGCTTTTTATCAAAAAATTGCATACCTGGAAACTCATCATGTACATTCAACCCTTTCAAAGGCCCATCTTCTTCTTCCTTTGTCCTAGATCTACCACCTTCGTCTACACCTGATTCAGGGACTACGTCCTGGCCTACATGTTTTCCGCTATTATCAGGTTCCAAAGGTTCCAGTGGCAAATTCTCATGCTCACAGGGAGGAAAGACAAAGTGACCGGACATGACCAAAGCGCGAGAAGTTTCTGTTTCCTCCACTTCGAATGAATCACCTTTGCTATTATCATTCGTTTCAACTTCTTTTGAACCAGGAGCAGCAGCATATGCAGATGCAGTAAGGGAAATGACTTCCCATTCATTCCCACGTGGAATATTTTCCTCTCCCTCCTCATTATCCGCCATCCTCAGGACTCCTTAACGCTTCCTAGAGTTCACATGCATCATATAATTACTTAAACAAACAGACAAAAGAAAATAAAGGATTTCATTGACTTTTTTTTTCTTATGTGGGGGAGGATTAGAGGCAGAAAATACTAAATCCATATAAAAAACAGAGCATTAAGAACCTGCAACTGAAGAAAAGAAACTATAAAACCACAAATTGACAAAATTAACAATTCTCAGATCAATTTGAACGTTATTAACTTGAACATATCCAACTTTGACTGAGAAATATGATGAAAATAACATTTTAAGGGATCTATTTTTCCTCGATCAAAGAGAATACAAAGTATTTTCCAGATTATATTTCCCTTACACCAAAAATTCACTGAATGCTCCTCGAAAACTCAGACGAAAATTAAAAAAAAAAAAAAAAAAAAAAATCACAGCTGAGAAACTTTTCCAGAACAGCCAGGTCAATTGATTCAACCAAACACTACTTACTACATATACATTAACAGTTCCAGGAAATTCTATGCCATCTGACAGAAAAAAATATGAAATATGTTCCACCAACTTAATCTCAAGTCTCAATCAACAAATTCAAATCAATCTAAACAAAATCAACGAAAATAACCCTTGCATAACGAATCATGCGGATATATCCAACTGTGGACATGAGATATTTATCAACGAAGAAAAGAGATCAGAAAACCGAATCAACCGTGGCATGGCCATCACACGATTTACAAGAAACGATAGAGCATCAACGATAAGTAAACAAGATAAGACTAATCATCATCAACAGATAATCAAAAGATGATCGATAATCGACGGTTCTGATTTAGTCAAATTTAAAGGATAAAAGAAAAGAAGAAGACGATAACCTAAGGCCGAATACTTACCGGAAGAGATCTAAAGGAACGAGTACGAGATCACTCGGAGAAAGAAACGATGACGTTTAGGATTAGGTTGCGTTTAGCTGTCTCGAGGAGTGCAGGGGAAACGATTTTATATATCTCGAGAGAGGTCGGGGGTGGTAAACGGATGATGAAACCAGAGGAACCGGTAACTTTTATAGAATTGAAAAGGGTGGGGACCGGCTATGGTAGGTAAAATAGCATTGCCGTAGTGAGATGATATCTTCTCTTACCGAAGTGAAATCCAATGCTTTAAAACCGGTAATCTAAGGTGCTTAAATTTGCGTGTGGGGTGGGACATAGTGCGCCTCCCCGTGTGCACATCAAGCCCCAGCCCAGCCCCCGGCTACAAAATAATTGACGTTTGAACGCCATTTTGACAAATAAATTCGTTGACAATTTTTATTTTTAAAATACAAAAAAAAATCTTTTTTGGTACAAAAATAAAATTATATCATATCTTTCGTTGATCTCGTGTTTTGCTTGCACTGCTTTTGCCTTTTTTTTTTTTTTTTTTTTGGTTTTATTTATACAAAAAGGAAGGGCGGTTCCTAACTACACTCAGCCAACCGAAATTAGATGTCGATTTTGATTTCTAAACGTCAAAGATTCTTTCAATTTTAATCATTTTAACCTAATATCAAATTTGTTGTAATCAGAAATTTTAATTTGAGCCAAAAATTTTTAAACATTAGAACATGAATTTATATTTTTTATTTTATTTTATTTGTATGAAATTAAATTTTTATATAAATAGAAAATAGTTAAAGGGTTGCGACGGTCGACCGCCTTTATTTCAATGCTAGCTACTTTTATTTATTCTGTTGTAATTGAATAGGTCATGGCATGCAAGTGTCACGGGGTCATTATCCTCTTTCCAAAAGATATATCTGATAAGATGTGCAGCGCACCCGCTTATATGCCCAAAGATCTTTCTTTTCTTATCCAATGTGAGATTAATGCATCCTGTCTACTTCTTTAGAGCGCTCGACGTGACATTCTCTCTCACTTAATCTCGTGACGCCCTTGTTACGGGCTTCTCCACCATTTCTGTCTACCCTACCCTTAGGGTGTTTGGCGTGGAGTCACAGTTGGTCCACCTTGCATACCTCACCCGTTGGGGCGCTCGGCGTGAAATCGGATTATTAAAAGTTGACTCTAATACCACTCATCATGAGGTCATTACCCTCTTCCCAAAAGACATATCTGTTGGAAAAAGGATAATGAGCCGTGACACAAGCATGATGTTAGTAGTTCGGTGACAAAATGTGGGCCAAAAACTTTAAGCATGGTTGTATTTTTGTGCTTTTTTTTCCCCCTCTTTTTCCTCCAGTTTTTTAGCACAAAATGATTAAATGAGATAATGATAAATAGATGATGGAAGAAAAATTGGACTCTACGAGTAAGCATTGTATGCGTAAAATACACTAAAAATAATGGATGAGCATTAATTGGATGAACAGATTAAATTGACTGAAATTTATTTTAATTATTTAGCCAGTTTAATAAAATTTGGTTAGACAATTAATTTTAGATAAGTTTATTTTGTTAGTTAGCATGCTTTTATTTTCTAAGTTTAACATGTCGAACAAATCAACAACTTAATTAAAATAAATTATATACTTTTTATTAATATTGATCATTTACATACAAACCAATTTTCTTACTCGGCCCATAATTACATTATCTAATCTTATAAACTCATAGCTAAACCAAACTGATATAATCAATTAAATCGATTAATTTTGATTTAATTATTCTGACTTCTTACTTAACGTTCCGTAAATTTTATAAGATCAATCAATCTAATTAAATTTTTTTAATTTTAAAACAAAATTAACCTAATGTTTATCTTGCTAAAAATAAAACAATATAGTTATTATTTTCTACTAACTATGCTGATGAGTGGTGAAGAAGAGAACCCCACCCTTCTTCGTAATTCCGAGCCATATTTTTTTTGTCCCCTGACGCCATGTTTGCTTTACATCGTTTGGTTTGATTATAACATGGTTTTTTTTTTTCCTTCCTGTTCTTCCATTTCAATTCAAATGCTTTCTTCGATTAAAATAACAAAAAACTACCCAGAAACATTTTACATGTAAATTATGAACTTGTACTTCGTTATGTTCATTTACTTATACTTAATGGTTTTTAAAACTAAATAAGTTTATAATGTAATAATTTAAATAAAACGTACCTCTAGCCATTGTTGATCAAGAATCCAGACTCGCTCCAAATACACAAAGACGAACACCCCGTATAAGCCTTCTAGTCTATATCCTTTTCTTGATAATTACTTTATGATGGTGCACAGGCAATTTTTATAGACTAGACTAGGGACCTATACTAGAAGACTAATTAGAGTTATATCCTAC
>JBBYHK010000004.1:7582997-7617857 GCA_038382065.1 Adansonia grandidieri
CAACAGTATAAAATTGACATGGCTGATGAAGTAATCAATGCTGGACGTTTTGACCAGAGAACAACACATGAAGAGAGGCGCCTGACTTTAGAAACATTATTGCATGATGAGGAGAGGTATCAAGAAACTGTCCATGATGTTCCTTCATTGCACCAGGTAAATCGCATGATAGCAAGAAGTGAGGAAGAAGTTGAGTTGTTTGATCAAATGGACGAAGAACTGGATTGGATTGAGGAGATGACTTATCATGAACAGGTACCTAAGTGGCTTCGATCCAGTACAAAAGAAGTGAATACTGCTGTAGCTACTTTATCAAAAAAGCCATTAAAGAACATTTTATTTACTGCTGGTGTTCCTGCTGAATCAAATGAAATGGAGACCGAGAGAAAAAGGGGGCGACCCAAGGGGAAAAAGCATCCTAACTATAAGGAAATAGATGATGAGAATGGGGAATACTCTGAAGCAAGTTCTGATGAGAGAAATGGTTACTCTGGGAATGAGGAAGAGGGAGAAATTGGAGAATTTGAAGATGATGAATTTAGTGGTGCTGTCAGGGGACCACCTATAAATAAGGACCAGTCAGAAGAAGATGGCCCACTTGGTGATGATGGGTATGAGTATGCCCAGACTTCAGAAAACGTTAGAAACAATCACATGCTTGAAGAAGTTGGTTCTTCAGGATCATCATTGGACAGTCGAAGACCAACACAGATGGTGTCTCCTATTTCTCCTCAGAAATTTGGATCTCTCTCGGCATTAGATGCCAGGCCGGGTTCTGTTGCAAGAAGGCTGGTATTCCTCTTTTCCTATAATGATTTCTTTTATGATATTTATTGATTTCTGTTATTTTCTTATGTTATGTTAATTTGGCAGCCTGATGAACTAGAGGAAGGTGAAATTGCAGTATCTGGAGATTCTCACATGGATCACCAGCAATCTGAAAGTTGGGTTCATGATCGTGATGAAGGTGAAGATGAACAAGTTGTCCAACCCAAGATAAAACGAAAGCGTAGTATTCGGGTTCGACCTCGTCACACAGTGGAAAGGTCAGAGGAGAAATCTGTCACTGAAATGCCTCGTCTCCATCGTGGAGATTCATCTTTGTTGCCTTTGCAGCTGGACCAAAAGTACCAATCACAACTAAGGACCGATGCTGAAACAAAACCAACTTGTGATCGCAATGCTGTCAGGCATGATCTAAAAGATTCATCTTCTAAAAGTAGGAAGAAGTTACCTTCAATAAAAATAGCTAATGCATCAAAGTTGCATGCATCACCGAAGTCTGGTAGAATGAATTCCACGTGTGCTCCTGCAGAAAATGCTAGTGAACCCTCCAGAGAGATTTGGGACAGTAAGCTGGTTAGCACAAGTGGGTCGTTGAATTTTGGTGCAAAGATGTCTGATGTCCTCCAAAGAAAGGTATACTTGAGGTGACTATAATTATGTTAGTATCTGGATTGTGAATCTGTTTTGTACCTTAAATAAACCATCATGGTTTTTTTTCTCCTGGTCGTTAGTGATAAGTTGGATTTATGAACCTTGTTCTAGTATTTTGAATTGCTTGATGGTGTTGCTTGTAGCTGGCTCTGACCAGTCACCATAGCTATGATCCTCTTGCATTTCTTCGCTTTCTTCATTGGGGTTCTTTCTATTGGATCTAATACTGTAGCATTTAGCTACCATTTCATCTAACTATTTTCTCTTATAAAATTGGGTTCAGATTTTGCTAGGACACACATTTCATCTAAGTTTTATGTGTTCTATAATATGTTTTATCATTCGTTCTACCTTTGTTGTTTGTTTTGCCATGCCTATCTCTGATGAGCTTTTTAGAGCCAGTCTTCATGTTATTTAGTCTTGAAGAGTTGAAGTCATTGATATTTTCCATTGGTTGCATATCCTGAGTAATTAGAAGCTTGTATACCAAAATATCCTCCCCTTTAAGAAATGAGTAGTTTTCACCTATGACTTAATACTTTATTTATGCTATTTGTGAATCAAGTAATTGACTAGAAAATTCTCTTATTTCCAGTGTAAAAATGTGATTAGCAAGCTTCAGAGGAGAATAGATAAGGAGGGTCAACAAATTATACCACTTTTAGCAGATTTGTGGAAGAGGATTGAAAACTCGGGTTACATGGGTGGAAATGGAAGTAATCATGTGGATTTACGGAAGATTGATCAGCGTGTTGACAGATTAGAGTACAGTGGAGTTATGGAGCTTGTTTTGGATGTGCAGTTATTGTTAAAAAGTGCGATGGATTTTTATGTATTTTCGCACGAGGTATAATGTCTAATTTTAACTTTGCCTTCAGTATCTTTGCATGTTCATACACAAACTCATCTTTGCATTACTCTTTTGATTTTTGCCGTGGATTATCTTTCAGGAAGCAATTACTTTGAAAGCGGTGTTTAAGTGCATAGAACCTTTTATCACGTAGCAAATTTTCCAATCTCCTTCCTACCAATTGAACTTGTAACTTCTTTTGTAGTGCTCTCGTTAATGTCCTGACCTATATACTTACTCTGGAAATGTAATTGGGACTTACAGGTCAGATCTGAAGCAAGGAAAGTGCATGATCTGTTTTTTGACTTGTTGAAGATCGCATTTCCGGACACAGATTTCCGAGAAGCTCGAAATGCTCTCTCTTTCTCTAACCCAGTATCTACCTCCACATCTAGTCCCTCCGCAAGACAGGTAGCAGTTGGCAAGATGCAGAAGCCGATAAACGAGGTGGAATCTGATTCAGGAGTCACTCAAAATTCATTGCAACGTGGATCCACTCATGCTGGTGAGGACACTAGGGTTAGAGTGCAAAAGCCCCAAAAGGAGTCAAGGCTTGGGAAACGAAGTGGCATTACCAGGGAACAAAATCAACACGATGATTCTCTTCGAACTCATCCAGGGGAGCTGGTTATTTGCAAGAAGAAGAGGAAAGATAGGGAAAAGTCAATGGTAAAGCCCAGGACTGGATCAGGTGGCCCTGTTTCAACCCCAAGTATAGGTCGCGACATCAGAAGCCCGGCTGCAGGATCAGTCTCTAAGGACGTGAGACTGACCCAACAGCAAGGTTTGCCCAACCAGCTTGTTCACCCGTCAAACGGCTGTGGTGGGAGTGTTGGTTGGGCCAATCCTGTGAAGAAGTTGAGAACAGACGCAGGTAAAAGGAGACCAAGCCTTTTATGATTTTCTAGAGTATCAGCTAATGAAAAAATTTGTAGCCATTGAATTGCAATCACTTTGGTGTATTTTGTGGCTCTCCATGCCTATACAATTGCAATTAGATAGTACCCTTAATGTAGTTGTAGGTTCTTCATTGGTATACCGCTCTTTCTGTGGTTCAATGCAGTGGTTTTCATTATTTGCACCTTGCAGGTATTATTTATATATTTGATAGCTGAGATTTTTTAACTACTCCTGTTCCAATACCTATTTGAGAGAAAGGGCTAGGTAATGATTGCTAGCAATGGAGTTAAAGGCTCTATGAGTTGTGCCGATTTCCTTATTTAGTTTGGGAGCTGAAACATGATACTAGGCAACCTGCAATGAATGCAGGACGTGCACAAGACGGTAATTTGTTGAACATGAGGTTGAATTCAGTTTGACGTTGTTCCTCTTGAGAGATACGACATCTAACGTCATGCGAACTTGGTTGAAGAGGCCTATCGCCTCTGGCCTCCTATGCCCGTATGCAACGGCTTGGTTAGTTTCCTGCACGGGTGTTTGTGCATGAAAGAAGACAAAGGACTCCCAAATAGTTTCCTTATGAAGACTAGGGTACATTCATTTACAATGACAGCAGGAAGTGATGAGGATGATAAAAATCTTACCTCGTCCACAAACAGGGGGTATCTTGAGTTTTAGATTTGGATTGACACAATCAGAAGCATCGTCTACAGAAGACTAGGGTACATTCATTTACAATGACAGCAGGAAGTGATGAGGATGATAAAAATCTTACCTCGTCCACGAACAGGGGGTATCTTGAGTTTTAGATTTGGATTGACACAATCAGAAGCATCGTCTACAGATATCACAAATGCTTTAAAAGGTCAAGGATAAACACTATGGATAAGGTTGGCCACCCACTTCATCGTCACTAGAATTCTACTCCTCTTCACTTGGCTCCTCATGACTGGATTTTTACTCGTTACGGCTCCTATGACTTACCGGCTTGGCATATTCCTCAGTATTATAGGGTGACAAACCAGTAGACATATCTAAAGGTTAGATTTTATCCATTTAAAACCCAAGAGCCGGATCTAATATATAGGAAAGTTTGGATAAAAAATTTGCTCAAAAAATAAATTTAGACAAAAATAAAATTGGTTTAAAAATATATACCAAATATTGAACACGGCATTTTTTTTTTCTTTCCATGCTCGACCTGCCTTAAATGGAGGCTAATGTTGGGGATTAAAATTCGTTGGAATAACATTCCTTTTTAATGTTAAATTTTGATTTGATGATGAGTGGATCATGCATGAGGTCTCCAATGGGTGGCCCATAATTATTTTTCTGCCCAATCTTAATCTAATACATTGTTTTCTTTCTCAAATCACGGCTTCGAGGGGAGTGACAAATCAAGAAGAGCCCAAGGCGGCCATTCCACTTCACACTTCACTGTCGTAAAATCCTATTTTAACAACTCCATTCCATTGTAGTGAAATTTTTTGAATATTTGAAAACGGGTTTGTTTTGGATGTCAAATAACAAAGCCAATGATACAATACTAGTGAGGAAATGTACCAATAATTACTTTGATATCGGCTCCTTCCTTGGGACCTTACAGCTATTGGGTATAAGTCATTTCTTTTATCCATAATCTACGAACCTTCTTTGAATAAGAAGAAAAGACAGTACTTGGCAAAAAAAAAAATTCCAGTTTTTGTATCACAATTAAAAAAAAAAAAAAAAAAAAAAAAAACCTCTAAACCATACAATGCATGATGTATCTGATAAACTACAATTACTGTTTTTTTTTTTTTTTGTCAATATCTTTCCTTTTAACCTACTGCCTTGCTGGCTGCTGCTGCTATATCAAAAGCAGCAGTCTTGCCGTCAAAAACTCAATGAACAGAAGGATCACAAAAATACCTGTATTTGATGTTTTACTAGCAGTGATGATGCAAATGGACATGAATATGCCTCAAAAACTGAAAAAGCATGAACCCAAACCACTTCAAGAGCACCCATGCTGCTAAAGACCAGAGGTGTCTTCAGTTCTTCCCTCCAAATCACCAACATAAGACAAAATCTTTGACAATTAAAATTTTAGCTTTTCAAAGGTACAGCAAGAGGAATATATTGAAACATCGGAAGTCGGAACTGCTAACCTGAGCCTTTCACATTTACATCTTTTGTCAAAGTGTTCCATACTGACTTGAGGAAGAGTATCTTGACTTCTTTTGTGACTTCTTTGGGGAAATTAAGATGGAGGTGTAGGACTTAATTGATTTATGCCCAATACCTTTAGAAACTGATTCTGATTCTGCTTCTGCTTCTTCGTCGTCACTGTTAATGTTGCTTGGAGTGATCCGATTCTGGTACGCTCTACGCTGCAACAGAAAGACATTGTAATAGTAGCAAACAAGTTCTTCTCGACTTTTGTTACGGAAATACTTGTAGATCGCATCCCAGAAACACTTTTCTAGTGATGGAGGATTTGCCTTCACTATGGACGAAAACATCTTCTGCTCTTCTTCCTTCCAAGCAAATGCAACCTCTTCACCCATCTTATCAAATTTCCAATGGTTGAAAGCCGAACCCAGCTCAAGCTTTACTTTCGATCTTTTCTCAGCAACATGAAACTTTACACATTGTATAGAATCTTGAATAGGGCAGCCACATGAATCTTGTCTTCCCTTTCCAATCCGATCCCTTTCAATCAGAAGCCTGTTTTCCTTTCTTTCCAATGGCCAAATACGAGTCCCCAACCATTTTGTATCACTTTCTAAAGCTACCCCCGTCCAGTCTGGTACCTCAACTTGAAAAAGTGGCCCAATAGGAACTTGAATGTTAACATCATACTTCAACAAGGAATCCAGAGTTGCAGAGTCACAAGCTCCGTGGAACGGTTTTTCGATCCCCAGCATAGAGCTATCCAAGTCACTATGATTCCCAGAGGAGGACTGTGACCAATCATGTCCCTTTGATGCCATTTTCCCTGAACAGAGCTTCTTTGTGCTACTCAACCTCTCTCTGAGATTGTACCCAAATTTAGTGCTATCATCATACATGCTCGGATGCATCTTCTGATTTTTCTACAAAGTGTGAACAACATGCAATTATAATATAACACAAAGGAAAAAATAAACACATAAAAGGAATATCATAAAATAAATGAATGTTTATGGAGACAAATAATAGCCCAATACACA
This sequence comes from Adansonia grandidieri, assembly GCA_038382065.1. Lineage (NCBI taxonomy): Eukaryota > Viridiplantae > Streptophyta > Magnoliopsida > Malvales > Malvaceae > Adansonia > Adansonia grandidieri. The sequence goes on from JBBYHK010000004.1 coordinate 7,589,379, forward strand.
ACCAGCGTGAAAAATTATAGGTATAGTTTCAAATGATCTCAACTCTTTGAGCCCAAATATATTAAATTTAGCGCAACACAAAATAATTTGAGTGAGTCTTAAATGGATAATAACTGGAATAGTCAATAGTTCGAAACTAGAACATTTTCATAATGCTTGCCTTTCAGACATTACAATAACAGCAACAACCAATGTCAAACATAATTAGTTTCAAAACACTACGAATTTTTTCTACCTTTGGTTTTGTTGTGTTAACCACACGTCACCACTTAAGAAAATTAGGAGACCCTGAAATTCTTTCATTCTTTAAGAAAAAAGAAATTAATATACAAAACGCGGGAAGTAGAAAATCATCTAGTGGAAACAAAAGGATGAAATGCAATAAGTAATGATTGATTTTGGCTAATGGTATTATTATCGTAACCACTGCATTCTATTTAACATATCTTGAGACTTCTCATTATGGATTTCATGCAGATCTCCGTTGAGAATATGTAGTGCCATGTGACTTGGTTGTATCATTGGAAATTTAGGCCAAATAAAGTACATAAGTAGGAGCATAAAGACAACGTGAGAGTACACTACCTAATGATCCTTAATGAAAAGGATGAAATATGACTCACGTAAAGAACCAAGGTAGTCAGTACCGTACTGGTGACCATACCGTTTTTGTTCTGGTACAGGTACATATCGGTACCAGTGTATTTCGATGTACCGTTTCAAGTTTATCAGAGTTTGAATATTTTTAATTTATATATATGAAAAATATTTTCAAATATGAAACAAATGAGGTTAAATAAATTTTATATATTAATTATTCATCAATTATATATAATGTTCTATAAAAAAACTTCATCAAATATAAAAAAATCAATATTAGTTAAGTAATAAAGTTAAAATTTTTTAATAATCATTAAATTTATGAGTAATTATATCTAAGATTCATCAAATTTATGAGTAAATATGTATAATATTCATCAGATTTAAGATCAGTGTTGGTTTAAAATTTTTTTACAAGCTTATATTATGTACCGGCCGGTACAGCTATTTTTGGCCGGTACCACCGAAACAAGCCGATACCTACCGGTACAGACCGAAACCAAGACCGAAATGAAATCAACTATCGCCGGTGCCGTTATATGTCGAAACCGGTACGGCCAATACCGGTACAGTACCGACAACACTGTAAAGAACTCAAATTTAAGGGCAATTAAAGTGAAGAATGAATGATAGGTTACAAGAATGTTTATAGTAATTTAAGGTTCCATCAATAGCTAACTTTGCTAGTTTTATTTTCCGGCACCCAAATGACTGTGATGCAGCTTATCTTATCATAGATAAGGAAATAAAAAATAAAATAAAAAATGCATAATGCAGTATTTTCATTAGACTTATCACTATTAGACAGGATTATGAGTATGACACAGATAAAGTAAGACAACACAAATGCATGTCTCAAAATCTATAATACGAATTATTAACGTATCAAATTTTACATAAAAATAAAATATCTTAAACATGATTATGACACTATAAAATACACAAACATGACATATATTGCTAGGTCTAATTTTCATGCAAACTACCACCACATTAATCAAAGAAATCCAAGAATAATAAAAATTACACTAAAAGTGCCTTTGGAAGGGGAGTTTTAAAATTTTGAAGAAATTTGAACTCAAGTCATTTTAGAATTCATCATTTCAAAAGGCCAGTATTTGTAATTGTTTTGCTAGGATAAATATCTCTCAGAATGAATCGGAACTTCACAAGATAAAACGATAATTATAAAAGAAAAATAATGATATTAAAAATAAATAATACATATATGTCTAAAAACGTATGCAACATAGGAACCCTTAGATTTGTAGAAATATATAAATATTATTAATGACATAAAAAAATAAAATATATATTAGAGTTAAATAAAATGATATTTTGTTTTTTGAGTTTTGTATTTTACTAAGCCATGTGGGGGTAAATTGCAAAGAGATTTGAAGGAATTTTAAAAAGCCACCTCTTTCAATGGAATTTCAATAGGGAATTTGAGGTGCTAAAATACTGTCCCGAAATTCTTCCTAAATTGTGAATTCTCCCTTGGTTTTAAAAAAACAACTATATTCATATTTGAACTTCTGAAAAACTTGATTGAAATAAAAATTACTCCTCCAAATACCCCCTCCAAACACATCCTATTCCACAAGATTATATAACAATATCAATAATAAACTTGCATAGGCACAGGTAATATTACCTTGAACTTTCACTTGAGTTAATAACAGAAGGTAGAAAAGTGTTGCAATGTGTATATACCTGCCAATTGGACTGGTTGGACATTGACTGATCATCTTTTTTGCGAAAGGCAGCTTCCCGAAACAATAAAACCTGCTTCCAAAGTTCCTCACTCCCATAAGACTTCCACTTCGACCACTCCGGTAATGAACCAACCCCAGGATCACATGGATCCTTTGCAATCTTGGTAACCCAATTAAGCATTCCCCATGTAGAATCCCGCTTCCTCTTATGAGATGTGCATTTCTTACATTCAAGATAATCCTCTGAAGGTGTATCTTCATATTCATTAACATAAATGCAGCGTTTTTTACCATCTGAATCAACCATCATGCTCTTTAAATAATCAACATTCTGCAATTTTTCAACTTTCTCGTAATCCAAAACGCGCTTTGTTAAATCAATATGCATAGATTCTTCATCTTTTACACATTTCTTTCCTCCATCAGGCGCTCTCACTACGCTCTCTTCCACATGAGAATACTCCATAACTTTATTCTTTGATTCCAATATAAACCCCTTAAGTTCAGCCCTCAACTCCATCAAATGATCACCGAAATTCAATTCAATCTTTGAGTCATCACTTTGAACAATTCTCTCCAACCATCTCTCTAGTGAAACTAAATACTTAACATAAACCAATTTAACCGATGATGCTACATTTAAACCCAACCCAGATTCTTTAGCAACCGAATCCCATAAACCATTTTCTAAAACAACACTGCATCCACCTTTCTCTCTTACAACCAAGAAAAGTTTAAACAAATCCAGGGGTTGCCCATCTCCAAGCATTGGAGGAAGAGGCCAAAAACAACCTTGGGCACAGATCTCTTTTAAAAACGACCCAAGAAACTTGTCAAACCAGAACCTAAGCTTATCAGGTTCGGATTTCAAACAAGACCCTTTTGAAAAGGGCTCGAGATCGATCAAAGAACCAGCTGGGTCAAGCTTTTCCGGGGTTTTCTCGCAATCTAGTGAAGGCCCATCATCTCTTATCGACCACCCTGCCATGGATTTCGAATTCAAACCCTAAAAACAAATAGTTATATGTATAATCTTTCATTCTTCGACATAACAAATAAAAAAAAATTGGAACCAGATTGATAAACAACTAAAAAAGCATAATAGAATTACTTTAAGTGTTAAACATTACATAAGAAAACAAGAGAGAACCAATTAAACATCTGGATTTTTTATGTTATAAATGGATTTTTGGCGGGAAAGGGACTAATCTAGGGTTTTGATTCAGAGGTTATTTTTTGGTTGAAAAAGAACAAAAAAAAAAAATCTTTCCATTTCTCCCGCGCTTTCTCTCTTTCCCTCTCCTTCTCTCTTCTATTAACTGCAGATAGATAGAGAAATGACTCGAATTTTTGAGGGACTAAACTACAAGTTTTGAACACACACAGACCCTCGTTGAATAAAAAAAAAAAAAAGTCCTAAACAATTTTGGGTTTGCTTGGAGAATTTAGATTTTAAAAGAGGAATTTGAATTAAGAAAATATTAATTAATTGTATAATAAATATATATAAATGTAATATTTATAATTATTTTTTAAATTTATAAATTTATTAAATAATTATGTAATCGTTAATTTAAAATTTATATTGTTATATCTTTTACACGTATAATCATATTAAATTTTAATTAATTTATTAATAATACATATTTTATTTTTATAATTAATATCACAAATGAAATTCAAATTTATATTTTAACCTAAAATTGAGATTTTTATCAAATTTTAGACTAGAAAAGGATGACAGAAAAGAAAAGAAAGGAAAAACATACCTTAATATTCCTTTGGAGCGTGCAAATAGAGTGGGTTTCGATGGGACTCTCTATTTGCCTTTGAGATTTTCCTATTTTTCCTAATTCTCCCTTTGCCCCTTTTGTTTTGCCTAAATCTTTTTCTTTACCCTTCTCTTTTTGGGGTTTTCTTTAAACCCCCTTTCCCCTCTTCACTTCTCTCCCACTCCTTTTATAAGGGCTCCTTGGTGAGAGTGAAAGGTATTTAAGAAAAATAACAATAAAAAAAAAAAAAGAGAATGGAGAAGTATTTTTTTAGGGCTTCAAAAAAGAAACCAACCCTCTAATTTATAGTAGTTGGCTTGTATGGTTGGTTAACTTAGGTTAAATATTGACTATGGTTGATATGAAGGGTCAGGGATAGGTTGATAATTTATGATATAAAGTAAGGATTTTTAGGGAATTAAAATTTTTATATATTTAATTTGTTGAAATTTGAAATAGGCTTGCTTTTTGGGAAGATCAATGATTTACAACTAAGCTTGTTCCTAAAGATTAGATTTAGTAATATTTGATATGATTTTACAAATATAATACGTTTAAAGTTCAAAAAATATGACACAAATGCATTTTTTAAATCTACGTAGTACGAATTTTAAACATATCAAAATTGATATAAGTATAAAAAACTGTAAACACGATTATAACATGATAAAATATACGAATATAACATGAATACACGAATTGTTAGGTCTATTAAACATAATTTTGTTTTGATATGCATGAAAATTTTGTTTTATTTTTTATTACAAAGTATTGGATTTAATTATCGAATGCTTATAAGCATCAGTTAAAAATTATTTAATTAGTATTTTAAAAATTATTTATATTTAATATGCAATTCAATGAAAAGTAAGTAATGCATTTATAATCTTTTTCTCGGTATGAATATTACCATAATCAGAATCATTAAACATCGATTCATATTTTTAAAATTATTTTAAATATTTATTATTTTTTTTATTTGAATGACAATATCAAATTTAACAAATAATAAATTTATGCTTTTTGAAGACAAGCCAATTTAATCAATGATTATGTACATTAGTATAGATTTTAGCTTCTTATTTTTGAACTACTATTTATGAATTTTAAGCAATAATTTATATATAGTCTTGTTATTTTAGATATCTAATTAAATATCCAGGTATATCATTATCTTCATGATTTTATCTATATTTATAATCCGTAATTTTTATCCATAATTTATATCTATAATATATTAAATTACAAATACTGATAATATTTTGAACTGACCAAAAAATTATTTTTATTTAATATATATCTAAATTTTTTATTATTAGTAAGATTTATCTAATTTATAATAAGTATAATCTTCATTTAAACACTTTGTTAAATGAAATAATTTCATAATAAATAAGAAAATAAAATTTATATGAAATTATTTTATCTTAAAAGGTCTAATTTCTTATTAAAAATCAATTTATTTAATATAAATAAAAAATAATTAAATTTTACATTGAATTTTTTATGTTTGTAATTAATTTTGCATTGAAATAAAAATAATAAACTTTTATAATAATTTGATTTATTTCACACGAAACAAGATCTATATGTTAATACAAATTTTAATTATTGTATACTTTACTAGTTTTATTTATTTAGAAACATACAGTTATATATTTTAAAATAAATAAACCGATGAGTTTTTAGGAGTGAACCCATATAATAACAAATACTAGTAAATATGAAAACATAAACGTAAAGAAAATGTCAAACTAACAATCAATCTTCATTGTATTTATATAATTTGCAGTTGTAGATATTTTTATTATTAATAAGATTTATTTAAATTTCAAGTAAAAATTTTAATTTTTTAAAAGATTTTCATTAAATAGATTATTTCATAATGGATAACAAATAGTTAAAGTTTACCTTGAATTGTTTTATTTTATTTTAAGAGTTCTATTTTAGAATTCATCTTAAAAAATGAATTTTTTTTGGTAAATAAACAAGAGCTAAAGTTTACAATGTGTTTTTCTTTTAACATTTGTTTATGTTAAACAAGAGGAAAAAGGGGATGAGAGAATGAGAATGGTTATATTTTTTATTAATAAAGTAAACTTTTATAAACTTGTGGTGCTAATTCAATCAATGATTTTTTATTTACTTATTTTTTAACTACTATTTTATGAATTTGAAGTGAAATTTATATAAAATTTATGTTATTTTGGACATATGAGTATTTGTTATGACTTGCATTTGTGTCTGAGTTAATTCAATTTTTTAACATATAGCTGTAATTTTTTAAAATAAATGAAATATATATTAAGTAAAATTCATATTAATATGTATGTAATTATTTGATAATTATTTTGTTTAATATTAATGCAAAATTAATTATGAAAATAAAAAACAATGTGAATTTTAATTTATTTTTTGTTTATATTAAATAATTTATTTACCTTTAAGGTTGGTTAAAATTTGGAACCATTAAAATAAATTAATTTTATATAAACTTTTAATTTTTTATTTATATTAAATAAATTAATTTACTTATTAAAATAAGTGAAAAGGTAAAACTTTTAAGATAAAGTAATTTCATATAAACATTTAATGTTAATCCATTTAATAAAAGTGTTTTAACGAAATTAAATTTTTTATTTATAAATTAGATAAATTTTATAAATAATAAAAATATTTAAAACTATAGTGAATAACAATGACTATTTATTCGGCTAAAAAGTTTCTCCACTTTTGTGCTTATATACATTATTATAGATAGATAATTAAATATCTAGAAATATCCTTCAAATTATATATATATATATATTTACAATTTGTAATTTTTATCTAAAATTATATATTTATATAAAAATATGAATGTCAAGAAAATTTTGAAAAAACAAAATTTTTTACCATATTTCTAACTTTCATTGTAAAAGTAATAAGATTTATTTAATTTATACGTAATAAATTTAAATTCATTACAGACTTTTGTTAAATAAACTTATTTAATAATAAATAAAAAATTAAAGTTTTTATTGAATTGTTTTATTTTAAGAATTTTAATTTTTCATTAGTCTTAGAAAGCCAATGAATTTATTTGGTAAATAAACAAGAATTAAAACTTACATTAAATTTATTTATATTCATAATTTTAATTCGATATTAACATTAAAAATAACTAATTTTATATTAATTTAATATAATTTACACATAAAATAAATTTACATATTAATACAAAATTTTGTCAATATACACTTTTCTTTATAAATACACAATTATACATTTAAAATAGATAAATAATAATTATTCGTGTACTACAAACATGAAAACCAGTAATAATCTATATTATATATATATACATATAAGTATGAACACAAAGAATTTTTTTAACTAATGAAAACAATTATAGATATTCTTTATATTTCAAAATTACCATCGTAAATATTTTTTATTATTAATAAAATTTATCTAGTTGATAAGTATGAATTTCAATTTTATTAAAGATCCATCATTAAATATATTTATTTGATGATAAACAAAAAAAAAAAATTCAATTTAAAACTAAATTACTTTATTTTCAAAGTTTGATTTTTTTTTATTAAAATGTAGATGAATTTATTTGATAAAACCAAAAAGTTAAAATTTATATTAATTTTTTTATTTTCGTAAATTTCAATTTTATATTAAAATTAAAAATAATAAATTCTTAAATTTGAAAATTGAATAAATTTTAAATATTAATGCATTTATTAATTTTAATTACTTATAAAATATATATATTTTTTGAATAAAATAATAAATATTCACATATAATATAAGTGACAGTAAATATTACTGTATATAAAAGTGAAAATAAATAGTAATATATATAAAAGTATTAATATTGAAAAACTTTTCCATTGACAGAAATTAACATTTTTGCTCACTCTGTATTTGTTCCTTTCGGGATATCCGAAAACATTTTTGTTCATCCAGTGCATTTGGATTGCACCGCACCCCCAGTGCTCATCCTATTCACTACGCGTACATTCCCATTATCGATACATTGAACATCTTCCATAACAAATCCATCTAAATAGGAAAACATATATGATTTACAAAGCCATTGCAAAGCAGCATACAGCATTTCAGTTTAAAAAATGGGGGAAACAAAAAAAGAAAAAAGAGGAGAAAAAAAACAAGGAAATGATATGAAAACATGTACAAAGTAAAACGTAGATTATCATTAAATGTAGCAAGGCTGATTACCAATTGCTCATCCTGTTATGCAAACAAACCTCCATTGCAACTGATTCGGATTCCCTCCAATGACCTCGTAGTTTACACCATCCTTCCCCTGCTCATCTGAAAACTGACGACAAAATATTTAACCACAGAAAAGGAGCATCAACATCCCAAACTGTATCATAACATTGTGCCAACATGTTCAAGTCATAACCTTGAAGAATTGATGAAAATATTGACAGCCTAAATACACGCAACCTTTTATGTAACGAAGGTGAAATTCAATCTTGTGGGCACACCACACCATCTGACCAGCTGCAGAACCCCAAAAAGAAAAAAAAAAAAACCAACATGTATCTGCAGCATCTTGAGTGGAAAGCTTTGCTCTCAAACAACAAAGGAATTTGATCTTGAATAAAGAGTTATTGATCAAAAGTCTGGTCAAATATCATTTCCTGTAACATTAAAATGGTAGATCATATCACTTGTTTGTAGAAATAGTCACAAACAGATATCTGCAAGGTTAAGCAAAGTGCAAGATATGCCACAGGGAATTAGAAGACAAAGCAGATTCATACGATTTACATTTAAGATAGTACACTATAGTTTCCCCTTTTTTTCCATTTTAATAATGTGGCTCCAAGTGCCTGCAACATCCACAAGATAATCAAAATTTGAGTCCATATTGTTGGCACAGTAAATTCAATTCAACAAGTGCGAATGTAAGCCTTGTCCCAAATTAATCCCTGTACAAGACTTCAAGTGGGCTAATCTTATGCAGGTAATCAACTACACGTCTACAAACAATTAACAGCAATTTGAAAGAGGCAAACCTGATCACATATAGGACAGGTGTCACTTCTTTCCATCCACTCCAATATGCATGATAGGTGAAAATGATGTTCACATTTTGTGATAAATTTTGGATTCTCTGCATCATACTCTGCATGTGCAAATACCATAGACAAGCCATCACTTATGAGCTGATAAAGATATTAGATTAACAAGGAACTTGGCATTGTTTTCGACAAACAGTAATCAGTTACCGGCAAACATGGCTTTCAATAGCAAGTAATGCCTTCGACAATAAGAGTACAGTACCTTCAAGACAAATGGGACAAGCATCCTCTTCCTCTGTCGGTGATTTCTCAGATTCAGTTAATTTTAAGACTTCAGATTTTCTTGGTGAAAGAAGCAAAGAACTAGACTGTGTTCTACAGTCTGATTCCTCAAGATCTTCACAAGGCGGCAGTGTCTCAAAACTACCCCCACTGATAGTTTCTCTGAAAGACTCTGAATCAGCTGAAAGCGGACATCCCAAGACCACATCATAAGGCAAAGGAGCAGGAGGTGCCCTAAATGTGTCAGGTACTTCTAGATCCAAATTAATGAGAAGTCCTGCATCCATTGCGGAGGCTGACCCATCACGAGGTGTTAAAGCCTCATTCTCTTCCAAAGCTGGTGGACACTGTGGAAAGGGGCTTTAAAATTCAAAGAATAATACATAAAAGACACAGATTCTCATAAACCTTTTATCAAGATATTAGATAAAAGGATATCACCACCGAAACAAATTAGAAATCACCAGGTAAGCTACCATATTAGAACAATGGCCAAAAATAAACAATGTAAGAGCTTCATCCTTCACACACATATATGCACTCTTATCTCACATGAGGTTATTCATGGGATTTGGAGGAGGGCGTTCTCATCTTAGGGGGATTCGTAGATTCATGTAGCAAATTCCAGTTTTTCTTTTTATATTTTTGTCGCTCTGTCATAAATATTTTTTTTAAAAGAAAATAAAATGAAGAATCAAACAATCTGAAGCAGAAAATCGCAACAACTGTTTTCTCAAATTAAGCATGCATACAAATAGACATCTCTATTCAGATGATGGAACAGTAATTGAGCTTCTGACTTTTGGCAGAAAACCCTGGAGTCTATAAAAAGACTTCAACGTTCATCAGTTCAAAAGATCAGTTGCACATCACGGGTTCTGCAAACAGTTCAAGTGAAGGAAGAAGGAAAGAAAGGGATTTAAAAATAATATCAATTTCATGGAATAATCAATTACAAAAAAGAGAGAACTAAGGGTATTCAAAATATTCTTCTTTTCATTCTCCTTGGCTTCTTCCTTTTCCATTCTTTTTCCAACCTGTTATTGTGGATGATGGTGAGTGAGTACTTCCAATATTCCGAGCAAACACTTTCCATTTCTTAAGTGAAAAAGTAATATAAGATACTAAAGGCATTAGACATATTAATAAGACAAGCATATTACTTACATAATAATATACAGGCGTCCCATGCATATGAGGTTTCCTGGAAGAACAACAGCAGCCTCCCATGTCTCACAGTTATCTTTATCATCCACTCAATGCAAAGGGACCTTGCTGCATTTTCCCCTGTTACTTGACATTAAAGGACAAGTAGAATATAATACTTTCAAACATAAGGGGAGGAAAAAAGAAAAAAAACCAACTTACAAGCCAATAAAAAACATGTAAGATACTAAATACAATAGAATCAAGCTTCACGACGCATGAACAAGTAAAGTGAATTAATCCTTACTAATCATGCCAAATAGAAATGTGACATAAGCAAGTTGGAATACAAACAAATAAACCACTCCCATATATATAGGCAAATTATATACAAAAATACTAAAACATTAATAAGAAAATGACCATAATGAGCTCAATGTAAAACTTAAGACAAATATTATAATGGCGGTTATCTTTCTTTGTAAAGAGAGTAAGGCCATACACTAAGTTAGCCAACAAATATTATATGCAGTTCATGCCGAGTAAGTGAAAAACTTCAGAGAATCATCATTTCAATAAGTACCAAGTCTTTGGTTAGCTGGGGATAACAAGTTAGCAACTTCCAGCGTATGCATTACAACCTTACAGCTCATAATGACAGGTGTATGCATTAGCAAACAATGCACAACTAAAGAAGGAAAACAAAAGATAAGAAATGATGCCACGTATACAGAGCACGTCTCAAGTGGCTATGTTCATTCAACGTGTTTTTAGCCTTTGAAAAGAAATTTTAGCATTTAACGCTAAAATCGGTTTATTATAAGCAGGAAATTATGAGATTCAGCCCAGATTATCGAAAATGGAATATAAGAAGTCTTGAAAATCACCATAAACCAGAGACTGAAAGAACTCAAATTTAAAAAAACAATAAATTTCACACTTTTTACATCTATCTTTCATAATCCAACACATAATTGTCAGAAGCTAACTACTAATAGTATACCTTAAAGTAAAAACCACATCGCCAAACAGTTGAGTTTAAAAAAATGATAGATTAATCGCAAATTAACTGGAATAACAACAAACAACGAAATAATCCAATAAAAACGTAGAATTGGGAGTGATATCAATTTCATAAACCCTAATTCGAGAAGCCTGGAACAGAAAAGGGGAAAGCAAAATGTAACAGCAGGAAAAAAAAGAAATGATTTTTAATGAATAAAAATAAAGTTCAACGATGATGAAGAAGTAGTGACGATTTTAACTTATTGAAGCGGCGGCGGAGAGGAGAAGAGGCGAAGAAGTTCTAGCAAAAAATTCCAACTTGGAAGAGTGAAAAGAAATTGAAGAAGAGGCCTCTTTGAAAAAAGTCAAAAACTTTAGGTTTTCCCCTTTTCCTTGGATTTTAATTTTTGTCTGCTGTTACATACTACATAGTTGCTTAAACAGGATGCGGTCTACACAAAAGGGAGCGTAAAAGGAGTAATAAAACAGTCCGCGCTATCTATCTCCCTGATTTATTTATTTATTTATTTATTTTAAGCTTTTATATATATATATATATATATAATCCTTAAAAATAAATAAAAAATCAAGTTAGTCCTTATTTTTTTCGACAATTAATCAAGTTTTTAAATTTTTATTTTTTATAAATTAAATTTTTTTACGAAAAATCATAATAATTAATTTTTTAATAATTATAATTTATAACTTAATTGATAAAAAATAAAAATTTAAAATATTAATTGATTAAAAAAATAAGAACCCAGTTGATTTTTTTTCTTTTTTTTTTATGTATAAGCCTTTATTTTATTAATTGAGTGTGCAATATGATTTCATTTGTAGTAGATCTCATTATAGTAAGAGTTGGCTTATTTATTTTTTTAAATTTTAAATTTGAACGAGTGAATTTAAATAGTAAAAAAAAATATTATTATTTAAAATAATATAAATTATTATTTTAATATTTTATAATTAAATTTTAAAAATTATTCTTAAAATCGTTGACTTTTAATAATTAGTGAATTAGGCCTAATTTTCCCTTTTTAAAAATATATTATAAAATTCATTGTAATATTACCAAATATCGGTTGTGTAAAATATTTGAGAAAAAGTATAAATTACTATTTTTCTGAAAAGAATGTTTGAATTCTATGTCGGCTGTGGTGTCGTTTAACGGTCATCTCCGCAGTCTCTGATCCCGTTCGAAAGCCCGTGCTCCGTTGATCTCCAACGTCCATTTCAAGCGACAGTTATCTTCTTCACCAACCCTCCCTCAAGAAACTACACCGTTACGCGCCATGAGGCTGAAACCCAACCCATCTCTCCCATCGAGTACACTCAGAAACAAGGCGTCGGCGCTGCTGCCCAAGTCGATCGGCTTCTATTCCCACGCCCTCAAAATCTCAGCCGAAATGGGTCTTCTTCACGAAGGGAAACAACTCCATTCACACTTAATAAAACTAGGATTGAATAACGTACTGCCTTTGCTAACTCAAATGCTACATATATACGTTAAATGCAGGCAATTTTCCGACGCAGAGAAATTGTTCGATCAAATGCGTGTTCGAAACTTGGTGTCGTGGAACACGATGATTTGTAAGTCGAATCTTTGTCTGGGTTTTTCTTATTTCAAGAAAATGTTGATAAACAACGTAGGTTTTGATCATATAACTTTGAATACATTGCTCCGTGCTTCCTCTAAGGCAAGTGACGTCGTTTTTGGTAGAGAATTACATTGCTTTATAGTGAAATTGGGGTTTTTGTATGATTCTTTTGTGAGCAGTGCTCTTGTTCATTTATATGGGAAATGTGGTCTAGTTGAAGAAGCGAGATGGGTTTTTGATCAAGTGTTTTATAGAGATTTGGTATTGTGGAATGTGATGGTTTCTTGTTATGCTTCGAATTCTTTAACAGTAGAGGCTTTTGAGGTTTTTGATCTGATGAAGAAGGAAGGTGTTAAAGGGGATGTTTTTACGTTTTGTTCTTTGCTTAAATCTTGCTGTAGTTGGGGATTTTATGAACTGGGGAGGCAGGTTCAGGATCTCATTATTAAACTTTGTTTTGATTTAGATATTCCAGTGGCGAGTGCACTTGTTGATATGTATGTAAAGAGTGGAAATTTGTATGATGCTCAAAAAGCCTTTGATGGAATGACTGCCAGAAATATTGTGTCTTGGAACACTCTGATTGTGGGTTATGCACAGTATGGAGATGCGGAGAAGGCTATGGAACTTTTTAGACAAATGAGGGTACAAAATTTCCATCCGGATGAATTGACTATGGCAAGCATACTTCGATTGTGTGGTGCTTTATCCTCCTCTGCTGAAATATTACAAGTCCACGCTTATGTGGTTAAAAATGGGTTTGAGTCCGTTTTATCAGTTGCAAATGCTTTGATAAATGCATACTCCAAGTCTGGTAACGTTGATGGTGCATTTCAATGTTTTGTGTCGGTTTCGGAGCCTGATCTTGTTACATGGACATCAATTATATGTGCTTATTCATTCCTTGGTCTTTCAAAAGAAAGTATTATAGTTTTCGAGAAAATGTTAGCTACTGGTGTAAAGCCAGATCAAATTGCCTTCCTTGGTATTCTTTCCGCATGTAGCCATGGGGGGCTAGTTAATGAGGGGCTTCATTATTTCAATATAATGATGAATGACTATCGAATTACTCCTGATTCAGAGCACTATACTTGCCTTGTTGATCTGCTTGGTCGAGCTGGCCTTCTTGATGAGGCTTTTAATGTTTTAACATCTGATCCCATTGCATGTACACCAGACACCTTGGGAGCATTCATAGGGGCATGTACCATCCACGGCAACATAACATTGGCCAAGTGGGCTGCAGAAAAGCTTGTTGTCTTGGAGCCCAACAAACCCGTGAATTATACTCTTATCTCTAACATGTATGCTTCTAAAGGGAGATGGTTAGATGCGGCCGGTGTTCGGAAAATGATGACAGACTGTTGTGACTATAAAATTCCTGGTTGCAGCTGGATGGAGGCTGCTGGTGATATCAATGCATTTGCCTCAAGTGATAATCTCACCGTAAACTTTAAAGTTTAGACATGTAAACTATATTACCTGGTCTAATGAAGCAGGAATATGGCACTTTGACTGCTGAGGAACGCGCTTCAGCATATGGATGACTGTGCTCTTTAAATCATTTTCTTATTGTTTTAGGGTAAGGATTTGCCCCCTCTAAATGAATCTGCATGCCCCATTAACATGACAGTACAGATTCTCCCTTGCACATGGAACGTTTTAAGTTGCTGAAACTACATAACAAAGAATTACATGGCTGCATAACACTGTTAGTTTCTGTTTCTATGTATCTTTCATTATTTCCTTTTTGGTAATTCTAAATGCCTGTCACTGACTATCCTTCAACTCATTGAGCTCTATGTTCATAGTCTATGAGAAAGCAGAATAAGTCCACAGTCAAATGTACGTTGACATTATCATCGTGGCTAGATTGTTGTTGTAAGACTGGTTTCATCTTGCTTGGCCAAGTTGGGCTGGACTAGTCAAGCTTTAAACTGAATTCCCTTACAGTTCACAACCAAAAATTAAAAAAAAAAAAAAATCTCAACATATGCATTGGACTTAGCTGAAATATGATCTGGCTTGATCTACTTCTGAGTCAACAGTTCAGACAATGGGTACAACTCTGGTATGATTTTGAATCATCTATCTAGAAATGCATTTCATATGGCATTTTTTTGTCCAATTGATGAATAATTTATGCTGCCTGACAGATATTTTAATGATTATGGAATTGAATGAATACATCTGTTTAACTTTTGTAAATGTTTTAGTCACAATTGGTCTAATACTAGTCTATTTATGTATCCTATAAGCTGATTGGAAGGTTTACTTAAAAGTCTGGCAACTTTCAACTAACTAGAGAACTCTGTCAATCTTCTCTCCAACTCTGCCACAAATCATTGGTTTAAACCCTCACAAGCTTTATCCTCACTGCAGAGCACAGTTGACTGACTTCTAACCTAAGGGGAAATACCTTACTCCTAATGGACTTGAGGAACAACGCTCTCCTTTTCTACGTGGTATGTTGACGAAGCATTGCGGCTTGCAAGTCGGTATATGGAACCTAAATTATCGTTTTTGTCAAACCAGTTCTAGATTGTTGTAATTGTTTGTTATTTTAATTTAATAAGTATATACATGGATTTAAATCACATGGTAAACTATGGTGTATGAATATGAAAAAATAAGAATTGTGTTACTTTCTTTTGAATATTTCTATTTTGTGATGCTCCCAGCCTCGCATCTGAAATGGCTGGAGGGAGGTCTGAAGAGCTTCATGGTCTCCAAAGAACTTTACTCTGACATGTTTGATTGACGAAAACGGAGTATTTATCAGCAGGTAGTCCAGAGGTACTTCCAGTGATAAAGGTATGCTTCCTCGACACGATGACAGCAATATGCATTAGCTGAACATGGATTTGACTTCTGGATATGCACGTTCTATGCACATGACATGACGTGTAGGATTGTGCATTAGCAGATCTCATCCCTAAATCTATAGAGGTTTAAAAGAACTGGCAAGATTGAAGGCCAGTCTCAAAAAATGTCTAAGTCCATTACTGTTACCATCTGGCCATGGAGATCAAGATCTGTTTTAATGAACATGCATCCTCCTTTCCGGATTTACGAAAACCATTTAAACCAGCTAGTGGTCGGATGAGAATGTTTTACTCTTTGATGTTGATTGTGTTTTATGCTGCCTTATACCTGCCGACATGAAAGTGGAACATCTTCCATCAATGTTAATTCGGTTTAGCTAGGGGAACCTGCCGACCCCATTTTTGTTCGGACGTTGCTGTTTTCAGGTAGTCGTCGTTTGCACCCTGCTGAAAACTACAGTATACCTGATTTGTAGTTCAAAAGCTTTTTTTTTTTTTGGGTTGGGAAACCTGGTTTGATTCAGACATTTGACTTGATCAAAGCTTAACCTACGGCACAGCCAAGTTGCAGTTATAGGCCGTTGCCATTAACCGACACTTGTCAATTTTAGTTTACCAGTTTCGATCTTGACTTTTGTTTTGTTCAGTTTGTAAGGGAATGTATTATTTTAACGATTTATAAAGAACCTCTTTTGCCTTATTTGGCCTTTCTTCTGTATAAATGCTTGACTTTGACTGTAGAAAATACTCTTCCAAACTGCAACCATCTTTTTTTGGTTTTTTGCTAAATAATAAATTTGGAGTTTAAAATCATAGATATAATATCTTTATTCAATTAAAACATTATATTCCGTGAATCTTTTCTTTCAAATTATCAAAGAATTTAAATGTTCTCGAGTTAGATAATGCAAGCTGTCGTTCTCCATTATCTTTTAATCATAAATTTAGTGATTTTGGATATTATACAAAAAATACAACGCATTTAATAAATATGATAAATATCTTTAAATATAATTAACACGATATTTTTATATACGAATTTTATTTGTTTTTAAAATTTTGATATATTTAATAATTGTATGGTGTTTATATTTGTATGACATAAAAAAAAGCACAAAACGTAACACGTATATGTATAAAAATAATTACATTGTGTTTATATTTATACGATTAATATAAAAAAAAACATGAAACATAATGCGTATATGCAAATTATTAAATCTTCTATCGATTTAGCTTATTTTGAAATTGACAACAAATTTCTAGTAATTTTTTTTTACTGATAATTATTAGGAGAGTGTCAATAATTTATTATATTTCTGGGCAAATTAGTACTGATAAAGAATTTCATAAACTTTGATTAATTTTCTCAAATATTCGAAAATTGAGGTAAATTATTTTTTTATGCATTAAATTAAAAATTAAAAAAATCCAAAGTCAAGAAAAGACGCGTTCATCCAGATAGGAACTAGGAACCAAGAAAGCAAAGATAATTTTTTTTTAATCAACAAAAAATCAAAGATTATGATTTTTTGTTACCCAAAGGACGGGGCAAATGATTTGAATGTTATCATCTGACATAAAGTTATCTTTAACAATCTCAACATGGACGGCGCATGTTAGCATCACCAACTTTTATAGATTTTTTTTTTTTGAGAAAAAGGCCTTCTCTTTTAAGATCTATAACTCTCAACAACCCGCCATTTATAACGACATTACGTGAACACCTTTTTTCTCTATTTTTTTTTTCCGCTTTCGTGATGACCAGCTCCACCAGCAGCTCAAGAAGCCGGAATCCTAGCTCCGGCATACGATCGACGCCGGACCGATTCGCTTACTCTCCTAGCCTTTCTTCCTACTCTAAATCATCTGCCTTTCGCAAATCCGGTTCAGGTCGTAATCCGGTGACTGTTGCCGCCCGGTCTATTGCTGGAGCCCTTTTCGCGTGTTTTACACCTCCTGAGACAGCTGACAGCAAGAATTTTGGAGTGTCCACTGAGTTTGGCGCTCCTTCCGGTATGTTCTGTTTCTATTTTCTAGCTTAAACAATGATGACGTGGCAAAAACGTCTTTTTTTGGGGTGGGGGGGGGGAGATTTCAGTAAGTGGTTGGTTCTCGTACAAAACTTTTGCTGACTTCGAGATTCGGATAGTAAATTTACCGAATTCTAGATTCGATCGTCAGATCTGAGAAAACGTTAAAAATCCAGTTCTTACGTGTTATTTGAAAATCGCTAGTCTTTGTTTTACTTGTTTCTTACTGGTGCTTGTTCTGTTTTGACATTTTCTGGGCAACCAAAGAACTTGCTGGCTCTCAGGCTCTGCTACTAGTTTAGTCGTTCAAGCTTCGTATTAAAAAAACCTAAAATTTTTCATTTGATGGATTATAGAAAGAATGTATGGTTAGTGTTGAATTAGTCGCAAGTTTATGTTCGAAGAAGCTAAAATCATATATTTCACTAATAATGAAACCCATATTGTTTAGCAACCTTCCAATAATCAAGTAACAGAAAATAAAGAAAATTGGAGATGAATTTAAACTATTGCATAAACTTTAATTGTTTTAATTTGTAGCTGCATCGGAAACGTCAAGAACGAACAGCGGGAGGAGGGTTTCAGGGATTTATTCCAATTCAACAAAGGAAAGAGAGCCTGGGAGCATGAAATTCACGATGGAAGAAATCTTTAAGGCCACGAGGAACTTCTCCCCTGCTTTCAAGATCGGACAGGGTGGATTTGGAACAGTTTATAAGGGCAAACTTGATGATGGAACCTTAGTTGCTATCAAGCGAGCTAAAAAGGTTGGATTTGGAACAACGAAGTTACTTAACATAGTTTATATTTTTCGGTCTTTGATCAAAATTGATGAGTTTAATTTGATTGTTTGTAGAGTGTATATGATAAGAATTTGGGTGTAGAATTCCAAAGTGAAATAAAAACACTGGCACAAGTGGAACATTTGAATTTGGTGAAATTTTATGGGTATTTAGAGCATGGAGATGAAAGAATTGTCATTGTGGAGTATATGCCTAATGGAACTCTAAGGGAACATTTGGATGGTGAGTTCTTCTGATGATCTAATCCACCCTTTCTTCTCCTTGTTAATGCTGTAAATTTGAGACTTCAAACATGAGAAAAAAATTTGCTGCAGGTGTGCATGGGAAAGTTCTTGACCTTGCTTCGCGGCTTGATGTTGCCATTGATGTGGCCCATGCAATCACCTATCTTCATATGTATACAGGTTTGATTTTGATTTTGATTTTTGTTTCAAAAACAAGAGCTTTGTTGTTGTTTGAGAAATAGTAGGGAAGGGATCACATGAATTTGAATTCTATGTAGATCATCCAATCATCCACAGGGACATAAAGTCATCCAACATTCTCCTTACTGAAAAGCTTCGAGCCAAGGTTGCTGACTTTGGTTTTGCTAGGCTGGCTGCTGACACGGACTCTGGTGCAACCCATGTGTCTACCCAGGTTAAAGGAACTGCCGGCTACCTGGACCCAGAATACCTGAGAACCTATCAACTTACAGAAAAGAGTGATGTTTATTCATTTGGAGTATTGTTGGTTGAACTAGTCACAGGCAGGCGCCCCATTGAACCAAAACGGGAACTCAGGGAGCGGATAACACCAAAATGGGTCAATTCTTTTATACTAATATCTAAATAAAGTTAATGACATTTGTGCCATAATAAAGTCACTGATATGTTTTTTACAAATTTGCAGGCAATGAAGAAGTTTACAGATGGTGATGCCATTTCAGTTTTGGACCCTATGCTAGAACTGACTGCTGGAAGTAATTTAGCCCTTGAAAAGGTCCTTGAACTAGCCTTGCAATGCCTTGCTCCCCGTCGGCAGAGTCGGCCGAGTATGAGGAGGTGTGGGGAGGTCCTATGGAGCATCCGTAAGGACTATAGAGAACAATCAGCTTTAGACTTTCGATCTCTTTCGACTAATTCCCAAAGGATTGCTTCAGTTAACAATCATTGTATCAGTGTTTTTAAAGCTAAATCTGCAAGGTAAAAATGTTCAGTTAAGAAAACAGAGATGATTTGTTTGGCCTAAAGGGAGCTTAAAAAAATTTTTGCAAGATTTGTGCAGGAAATGTGTTGGTGAGAGTTGTAAAGGAAATTCTTCAATTTGTTGATTATTATAAAGTTCTACTTGTATACTTGTTGATTGATGAATTTTTGCTTACCTTTTTCATGCAGAAGCAGGCAACAATCATAAAAGATAAGTAAATTTCATTTATTGGGAAATTATTGTTGAAGACTAGTATTCAATAGCCAAGGCAAAGCTTTCTAATTATGGATTCCCATCAATTCATTAATAAATCTTTTCATATGTTCCTTCTTTTCCTATCATGGAAGCGTAGGACACCTGTTTGATCAATAATGCTTTCATAAAGTTTATATACCCAAGTTTGAATATGTATCGGAGACAATACTATTAAAAATGAATAAGATAACCTAGTGTCTCAATGTTACGAGAAATGTTGCAATAATCAATTTTTTTTTTAATGCTGCAAACAACCTCGCAAGATCAATAAAAATCTAAAGTACTTCAATCATCATATTGATAAATAAAAATTAAAATGAAATATATTGAAAAATATCCCAAGAACTTTTTACAGTTACAAGATGGAAAATGTTTACACCTGCATCTATTGCTCACGCTTTACTCTTACTCCACTAAAGGCTAAAAGGTTTTGGGTCACATTTCTATCTTGCTCTATTCTTTTCCCAACCTATCGGTGTATAAATATATACATATATTTACAAAAGGAAAAGAGAATCCCAGAAAAGGTGGTTAATGGGCAAACTTTACCAACAAAAAAGCTATTGAAGTGGTCAAGTCTTATTTTTGTAGTACAAACTAGTATCAGGCAGATGAAATGTCTTCCTGCAATTCTTGACAACAACTTATTATATCCTTCTTATTTGAACTTTAATTCTATGAGAATTCTTCACTCGTCCTATGCACCGTCTCTTGAGAGAGAATCTTGTCGAGTTAACTGATAGTTTCCATCGGTGGTTCTTTCGTTCCCATTATTTATGGTTATTACTTTTGAACAAAGGAAGAAGAAAGAAGACGAATATATGGTGACATGCCAAACACTGCACGAAAATTTTACAATAAAAAATGAGAGAGAGAGAGAGAGAGAACAAAACAATTTTATAAACCGAAAAGAAGGGAGAGATCAAACCTGTGCCAAATCCAGTAATTTTGACTGCTTTCAAGTTTCCAGCTTATTGCTGCCATGGCTAATGCAGTAAAACCAGCAAGCACAAAACCCCATCGAAATCGTTTCATTACAGTGTTTACAAGATTCTGCAGCCATTCTCTGGTCTGCCATCTGAGGTTAAAATATAAATACTCAGATTTCTTGGAAGAGCAAGTTAAATAATTCATCTAGCAAATACCATCGCACTATCTTCCGGTATTGTTAATGCACAATCTACCTACCAGGTTCTGCTTCTAACAACATTAACCATTCCAACTATAGGATAATGTTTTCTGTTGAAAATTAACTTCTCTGATAACAAAGCATCGTTTTTGTTGCATCTTTAAATATTAGCTTTCAGGTGAAATCATGAACTTAAATGTTAGATGTTAAATCACTATAATGGCAATGGTGTCCCCTGACTAGCTCAAGGCATAGTTAGCACAATCAAAGATAAAAAAAAAAAAAAAAAAGAAAGAAAAAAAATGATTTGACTCTCACGGTACTAATTACTAATAACTAAAGGCAGCTTGCATGCTACCTTACAAAATTCCAAGTATACCTTTTATTTGCATTAGGAACTTAAGAAAAAAAAAATTATGCATAGAACTTCATGATGGTACAGAAAAGAAACTCACCTTTCAAGCCTGTTTAAACATAAATCCATGGAAAAAGAAAACGACCTATGCTTGGTAGAGAACTCTATCAACCACCCAATAAGAAGACCAAGTGCCCCGATTGCCATCACAAGAATAATGTTAGATGACCTGCACATACAACTTAGCTTGGTCAAACACCACCCTCCGTATCTGCTATAACAGGGCCATAATTTCGAATTAGCACAAATGCCACCTAATCCATATACCTGGTTGCCTTAGTTATGGCCATTAGGGCAGTAAGGATAGCCACAGCCGTGTGGATTGTCCTTTTAAAAACTTCATTGATTGCAGTGAGGTATACAAAGGTGCTCACTACAGCCATGAAAGAGAGCCAAAAGTCCATAAACTGAAACATTTCCAAATTCGCTAATCAATATTAGTTCCACCCAGTAACTGAAAATATGATGGAGAACTTCAGCAATAATGGAACACAAATGGAGGTGCTACATGCTATAAGTTGGATTCACATTTGGCATAATGTACTTCCAGTATGATTTTCTGAGTTTTTCATTATGAATAATGTCATCCTTCTTAAAAAGAAACAAAAATCATATCGACATATACCTGTAAGACACGAAAGGATAATACACACCAGGTGCCAACATCGCATGCATGATATAATCCACTTGAAATTCCACTCACTGTGTAGACCACCCATTCTGCAAATGCCTGCATATAAACAAGTAATTAAGTTTTTGACTAAATACAGTTATCAAAGAATTGAGTTAAGAAGTTCATGCTAGATAACTAGCATAGCTCAATTCTGTCGCTTAATGTTCCTTCACCACTCAAAAGTTGGTATACATCACAAATATCTTCAAAATACTATGGCCATGTCAGAACTTTTAGGAATATTAATAACCCTTCTAACTGATGGTTAGGTATGCCATTGCCAGGGTTGGAAATCTTGAGAAACCTCTCATGTTTCATCACAAAAGGTTAATACTCTTGGCCATCAGAAATCAGAAACATCTGCAAGTGAGCCCATGAAATAAATGGAGCTTTACCTTCTGTCGGAGAGCCCAAAAAGCAGGAAGCACAGCTGCAGCATTTGATGCGATTAGAGCAACTGATTGCCATATGTGTCCTGCACCAGTTTCCAATTAGACGATTGGCTAAATTTGATATTAGCATCATAATACCAAGTGCTGGATTCATTTAAAATGCAAATAAACCTCTTCTTGAGCAGAAATACAAGGCCCATGTAAAAGTATATGCAATTTTTTACTTGAGTAAAGATTAGGAAGCACAACTTGAAGGCTACCACTTTGGGGTTCATAAACAACAATGTCGATGAAAGGAAGTAGCAGGGATGGCATCGATATTTTTTCATTCAACTCATAAAAAGAATTTACCTTGATGTGATACAATCTCAATGCTACAGTCAAAACCTCCGTGGTTCCGATCACAGGCACAAAAGCTGAGAAATAGAAAATATTATAGTTACAAGGAAATGACAGATGCACTTTAGAACTTCATCCCATCCTACATGCATTAGACTACGAATAAAATATATCTAAAAATAGGAAACTAGATAAAAATAATATAGTAAAGATCAGCATGGCCGAAAAATATAATACCTGTATGACGTTAATCCACTTGCATCAAGAGCAGATTTGCAAGTACCATGATAGAAGCATCTTTTCGGGCATCTTTCGAGTGAAATAGACATGGTAGTCTGGCCATCGGAAATGCCACCAGTGCTGTTTAGATGCCTTAAAGCAATATTCCAGATCCCTTCTCTAACATATAAGATGTAAAAATCGACCTTTTCTTCACTTGAATTGTATAATACAAAAAACATGGAGCCATAACTGCTGCTTGTCTTGTTTACATAGTAGTAGTCCCAGGTAACAAGTGATGGCAATCCACCATTTCTAGTATATATCTCATAATTTATCTTTCTGTCTGAAGTTAGCCGAACGTGGAGATTTCCACCAGCTGCACCTCGAGGAACATCCAGAAGAAAATAAGTCCAGGTATCTAGCCCTCCTCCAACTGAGTAGTTGCTTAAAAGGGGCTCAAGAAGAAAATTGGCAGCATCAGACATCACTTCCTCACCATCTGGCATATAATAGGATTCAAAAGGGGTGGAACCTTTCCTGAGAACCGTCTGCAGACAACCATTCTCAGCTTGTCAATAAATTACTCCTGCGAATGAGTTTCTTCAAGCATCAACAGAAAGAAAAGAGAGTGCAGGAATAAAACTGTTTATAAATCTAATTAAAAAAAATAAAAATTCTATGGTTGCATCACATTACTCGACATGCAAGTGAACACTATGATGGTAAAACTGCCAAACTGAAATTTGGCCCTATTTGCTTCAAAATGATTTCTTCTTTTACCATTAATTTCCTCAGTTTTTAAGGCTGTAAATCAGTTGGCAAACTTTTGACCTCAGTCCTCGGGATAAACTTGTCAAGACGTAGCATCACAGTCACCCACGAATGGAATTCATACTGTCATCTTCCCATGCTTAATTTTCTGCTCGCTTCTATGTGACCGCTAACAAGCAAGTAAATCATTTATCACTTTTTCCCAAACCCAATATCTACTTTATCCTTGCAAATGTGAACAGATACATATTATTTCAGGCACTGAATTTCAATTTGGCAGATAATTTCCGAATACCATTAAAATATAAAACTAAAACTTAGTTACAAATACCAAGCAAAATGCAAAATAAAAATGAATCAATGAAATTTATAAAGAAGTAAGCTACACAAAATAAATGTAACATATTTATTGACAATGCCGACCTGAAGGACATAACTTTCTGATGAACAGTTTGACCCAGCTTTTCCCAAAGAACATTCAAGCTCTTGCAGTTCCAGTGAATAGCAAACTTTTGAAACATTACTTTGTGCCCCACCAATTTCCTTTGAGAGGTTAGGGGCTAGGATAGAAATATACCAACGACCAACCTTTGGGAAATGAATAATCAAAGGGGATTTGTTCAAGTTACCAGAATAATCATGTAGAGTAGCTGAGGGCATTGCACCATAACGGACAAAGCACATTAAATCAATTCCACTACTATTCCCAGTGCTGTTCAGAGGTCTTAACCTTATATTTTGTGCCCAAATTGTTAAGAATTCAGCTATTTGTAGTATCTCTAAGGAGTATATTTTCATTTCTCCATCACCATGGCAAGAGCTCTCAAAATTGTTCCTGTATGAGACCACGCTTTGATTGAAGAACCCAGATACAGAACCATTTTCAGAACTTTTGCTAGATCGGCTGCAAGAAAGCAGTTCAACAGTTTGGTTGCAGTACTGTCCTAGCATTGTCGAAGTTGTACATCCTTCCACGCTAATATTGACTGCAAAGGAATAAGTAGGGCCTCGAACAATCTGCAATCCAGAGCAGTTGCTATAAATTCAATTTCTAGTTAAATGTCTGTAATAAACATACCGGAACTCTCCTTCAAGAGGATAACCAGACAGCGAATAAGAAGAATGAGATTAATAGGAACAAAAGAAAACAGTCTTTAAACAAGAATTCAAGGGTTTTCCTGAAGATTTCCATAAGCCTAAATGCAACTGAGAAACCTTGATATATGGCATTAAAAACCAGTCTGAATATTGCCTTATAATAACCAACTAACAACTTCTGTCATGCAGGTCTTACCACTAGAATCCATCTATCAACATCGTTTTCGATGTGGTTCTTTAGGAGTTTACAAACATCTTTATTCCCCTTTTGTGAAAAGGATTCCAGGATTAAAGAAAACCCAGTTATTTTCCCCTGAATTGAATCACACAAAACGTGTGTGTGTATTTTACATATAAGATCATCAATATAATGCTTAACCAAACGAAGTAGAGAACTGAATAGAAGCACTAGACACAAATGTGAAACCAATAAAGTGGTGAATAAGGTGCAAAATATTGGAGCTAGTAATTTACCATCTTCGACTGCGTTCTTGTAGGCCCAACACCATTGAAAAGACCAAAATAGAAAACCCTGGCAGATATCTGAACCACAAATTTTCAAGTTATAACACCAACAGTTGAATTTCTAAAACAAAAAATACAAAAGAAAATAAAAGGATATTGAGGAAATAAACAATGTACCAAACTAGACATTTTACCCCAGTCCCCCCACCCCTGATCGTGGGTTACAATATGCCAAATGGATGATGTAGTGTAATACTTGCCTAAGAATTCAGTTAAACACATTACATGAGAATATAAGTTTTTTTAAGAACGTAAGGGATGACATCTCCGCCGCATAAAATACATTTGATAATGATAGCAAACCTGCTCATTCGTCAACTTCATTGTCATATTTCTTGGTACAGGATAGCACTGCTCTGTATTTTGAAGTCCTTGCATTCCTTCAAAAGATCCATTAGATAGTGCAACTGGTGCTGCAACAAGGGAAAACCTCTCAGTTAAGATTCATTCTGGTTCATCAAGTCAACGATCGAAAGAAGAAAACAATATTTGATGTTAGTTTGCAGGATACCTTTTAATGAAGTGCTTGAGACATCAGGCAACGGGAGACTGCCATCTCTGAAGCATATCATCGGCAACATACTTCTAGGAACTTTTTCAATGCCTTTAATATCCTGCAAGCATTTCCAAGCATAAGCAAAAGAGATGAGCAAGACCGGGTGGCAAAACTAACATATGTTTGAACTCCAACAATCAGCGATTATAAGTGGTGAAACTTCTTTCATGATTTGTGTCAATGAAAGAATAGAAATGGAGCATGAACAAACAAAAGAAACTCAAGAATCAGCTTAGTAAAAAACGCCAATAAACCTAAAAACCTAATTAACGTGTAGAAGCATACTTACAAGATTGACACTCGACTTCAATGCTATCGACATTGAAGAGAACCATGGGGGTAAATCAACTAAGACAAGGCAAATGGTAAAGCCGGTGAGAGACTACAAAATAAAACAATTCAAACAATAATACATGGAATCTCACTCATACGATGTTTTTAGAACCTTTCCCACTTTCCAATTAACAACAGACTCAACCCAACACCGTGCAAAATATTTAACATTCTCTTCTCTCTTTCATACAAGAAGCCGGAAACGAACTTCCAGGACAAAAATACTGAAGTAGCCTTCCATAAAAGTAAACCAATCTAATAATCATAATAGCAGAAAGAAATACTTTCAAACTTGATAGTTCTTAACCATGTCTCTATAACTAATTGCCTTAGTCCGCTGAAACAGTGTTACATGTAATACTTGTTTTTTTTTCTTTTTTTTTTTTTAAAAAATTAAACTAACAATGAAATTTGACTAGGACAATTTCTAATTGCTTTCATCATTAAAATAGACAGTTAAGAATACAAAAAAAAAAAAATTAAAATCGAAATTAACAAAGCATGAAAATACAAGCACAAAACAGAAATAGCAATCCATTCACATTAAAATATTTCAAGCATTTATTAGTAAAGTTTAATTTTTGACAACTACCTCCCATTAATCAGAGCAGTCCACAATTAAATAATTAAAAATTAGGAAAATTAACCGAAAATGACAAATTGAATAACCAAAAGGACCATAATTTAGTTTTCCATACCCCTTATATAACGCATGTCAAAAGGTCTGATTTGGGTTTCTGGGTATTTGAAGCTTGAAATAGTGAAGGTTTCATATCCACCAAGTTGCTCAACTGAATTACAGTGCCCTAATAAACAAGAAAATAGAGTGAAAAGACTTAGAATCAAGCTAGAAACCAAGCGAAGAATCGAATTTTCTGCCATTTTTGGAGTAGATTCTTAGAGGGTGCCAAAAAATATAATTGCAATAATAAAAGAGATAATTTATAAAGGAAATTAAAAGCATAAAGCTTTTTGGTTTAGTGGTGATTAAAAAGGGCATTAAAAGATCTAATTTGCAGACTGTTCTTGAAGTCAATTTATTAAATGGCTATTTGTTGACTCCTTCCAGTGTGCGAGTCAATTTAAGCAACGGGGTAGAAGACATAAAAAAAGAAGGCCACGCTCGAGCAGGAAGAACGTGTAGAAAAGGCGCCGCCGGTGTTCAAAACAACTGTTTGTTGTTGCCATCTGTCTTGGTTCTAGAAAGCCGAAAAGTACTGAACCAAGGAGGAAAGAAAGCAAATTTAAGATGCGAGTTAAATCCTCGAACCAAACAGAGATTGGACTTAAGTTTTGGAAATAAACTTTTGCTACCAACCAGTCTCAATTGATTTTATTTAACAAACACACACGCAAGAATTTGATGTGTTCTTCTTAACCATATTTTAATGGATTTATTCAAAAGCCTTTCTCTCTAAAGAAAAGAAAAAAATAATATATAAATAATTGTTCGATACATTATAAATTAAATTAAACAATTGATAAATAAAATTAATTTTTAAGAGATATTAAAAATAATAAAAAATAAATATTTCATTCATTAATACTGTTTGTAAAATTTTTAAAATTATGTTAAATAATTTTTTAATATATTAAAAATTAAATAAAATTAAATTTAATAATTTATATATTAAACTTAAATTTTATATTTGTTATATTTATAAAATTTTATAATATTATAATTATATATAAAATATTTTATATTTATATAAATTTTAATATATTAATAATTTAAATAATATAAATTTTAAAT
>JBBYHK010000004.1:7685812-7707224 GCA_038382065.1 Adansonia grandidieri
AACTCCCTAAATTACTTTATTATTTTCAAATAAGTCCTCTGTATTTATCATATGAGTAAATAATTATATATTAATTTGTACTCCAATAAATACTTATTTCATATAAAATATTAATTTAGTTTAAAAATTGATCTGTGTGTAAATTAAAGATTAAAGTTTGTTTCGGGTATAATTTATAGATTAAAATCTTATATAATTGTGTTGATGATTTTTTCGATAAAGATAAGAAGACTCGAAACGTTTGGCAAAGAAAAAACCTGAAACACAAAGAAAGGTTAGATTGGTGTCGAAGTTTGGGACTCCAATGTACGCTCCAATGCTTAAGTTAGCTCAGAGATCTTTATAAAAGAAATCACAGTGTAGGAAAGTATCTCAAGGAGGATAGCTTAGGGCTCTTGCAGCCCTTTATGTAGTTGAGTTTCTGACATATTTTTTTACTTTGTCCAACCGTTACGACTTTAAAGTTAACTATCACTAGCCTAAAGTTATCAGTTGTTAAGCTGGTAGCCTTTTAGTTGTATTTATCAAGATATATTGGTGGCTGGTCTTGGACAAAAGGAGCAAGATTCTGATTGTGTCTTTCAGAGATGTCTAATCTAGGATATTTTCACAGAGGTGTTTGTCAATTTATTTTTTTTAAAGGGTATCTTTAAGTATCCGAGATTTTAGTGACTAGATGAATGGCTTATTGTTTTCGTACTAATAAAACAAGATCATTCAGTCGATCTTCGTATAATGAGATATTTACGCAATCCGGTGACCTAAGGTATAATCGACTGCAATAAAAATATAAAGCTTTATCTAAATAAAGTGATTTTAATGAGTTTTTGTATTATTTTAACCTGAAATAAATTCTTTTTAAATGCTATTTGTTTATTTTGCAAAAAAAATTTATAATATTCAATATTCATTTTATAAAGAAATTAATCAACAAAAATGAATTTCAAATCAACATTTTTTTTTAGTCTTCACATTTTTTTTAAATAGACTAGTCCATGTTTTAGAATCAAAACAAGACAAAAATGATTGATACCCTAAATATAGAAACAAAAGCAAAGTAAAAAAGAAAATTAATTTCTTAAATACAAGGATCCATGATTTTTATATCAATGTTGTTTTTTTTTTATAATAATAATAATAATCAAATAATAAAAAATTAACATAGTCATCAACATAATAAAAATATCAATTTTTATTGTATAAAATTTATTCTCATAGAGCCAATTTACATGAAATAAAACGGACTGTTCCCATGATTTTGCAATACCATGGTTTTTCTTTTTTGTTTTTTTTTTAATGCCATTTACTCATTCTCTATACGAATTTAATCTAACCC
Organism: Adansonia grandidieri; assembly: GCA_038382065.1. Lineage (NCBI taxonomy): Eukaryota > Viridiplantae > Streptophyta > Magnoliopsida > Malvales > Malvaceae > Adansonia > Adansonia grandidieri. Next base: position 7,687,149 of record JBBYHK010000004.1, read on the forward strand.
TTTAATGTCTCCCTAATTCCATTAATATTATGTTTATTTTTGAATACATGGAGTTTATGGAAATACATTTATAAGTCGAAATGATTAAAAAAATGCATAATTAAAATGCTGCAAATAATAAAAATTAAAAAGAGATAAAAGAAAAGGTTGTTGTACCCACTCTGACCCTGCAATATGCAACACATGACGTACAACACCGAATTAATAATTCTAAACAGACACTTACATTACATTTATTAAATTTAATAATTAATAATTATATAAAAATTAAACAATCGTATGTTCAATATAATCGAAACATAACCATTCAAACCCTTTGTTCGTTTCATGCTTTATCTTGTTATATTTTCAATAATCTTTAAAATACATACTAACTTCAATATTATTAAATATTATTAAATATTTAATTGTAACTCAGAAAATCAAATTTCGACTAATTATTTTTGTTTGACAAACATAGAAGACTGTCAACTTTATTTGATCATTTCCAAGAAGACTTTAATCATGTAATAAATTTCGTAATTTTAGACATTAATCATTACAATTGGAAAAAATAAATATTATTCAGCACAACGTTTTACACCAAAATAATAAAATTTTTTTTTTTTATGATTTAAATAAATTATGCTTTGACTCTAATCTTTCGGATAATTGAACTGACCGATGCCAATAGGAAGGATTTTGCTGCCATCAGGCCCCAGAAAAACAATAAATTATAGAAGAAAATTGAACATTATTTTACAAAATTACCTTTGTCCTCCTTTTCCTTTCGTGTGAATAACTATAATCTTTTAACCAATGCCGCACAGGCAAACGTTTTACCTGAAGGGCGTCCGCTTAATATTTTCCACACGCCTTAAGAGAACTACTCTGAACGAGATCCAATGAGATTCGAGCGTGTCGAATACTCAGATAACTTACACGTTGAATTCTTCGAGTTTTTTTTTTTTTTCCCGTAATTTTGGTTTGTTCAGCGAAGTGAGAGCGTGAAGAACGTCATTCTGCAATAGTAAAAGCGAGAGTGTGCCAATGGCCAGTCTCTCTCAAAACTTTCTTTTTTTTTTTTTTTAAAAAAAAAAAGGCAAATTGCTTTTTTCCCCCTCCCTTCAATCGATTCAGGAAAAAAAACAAAAAAGCTGAAAAGAAAAATAAAAGTTACAGATCGAACCCTAACTTTCTACCTCTATTATTCCCCCCCTCCCCCCATTTCCTTCGATCCAGGTGATTCGTTTCCAATTCTACTTTCCTATTGTAAACAAACAAAACCCTAGTTTTCCCCTTAAGTTCCTCAGCTCAGCACAGAAACCCTAGATATTCTCTAATTTCGATCTTGATTAGGTGCTTTTATGGATTCAATATTTGTAATGATTTGGATTCAGGATATGCTAATTTTTGCGTAAATTATCCGTTTAGGTCCCATGTACAAAAAAGGATCGTGTTTGGTTTAGGCAATTCCGGGAGAGAAGTTTTTTTTGGGGGTGCTTGATATTTTAATAGTTTGTTAATGTTTGGGTTATATGGTAGATTTACTTAGATCAAAGAATGGAATAGCCTAATATAAGCTTTATCTTCATTTATAATAGCTGGGGTAGTTTTGAATTAGCTTTATATTAGGGGTTGATTAACGATGGAGAAGCAATGATTAAACAACATTGGAGAACTTGGATGGTGATGCGACGCATGCGAATTGCTTAGCAGATTCAGCATTTTGAGTTCTTGAGTAGTGAATTTCGTTGGGAGCAGCTACAGAGTATTTGCTAGATACTCATCTTTAAATTTTTGCGGAAATGAGCTTAGAAAATGAACAACTTTTGTTAGATCAGCCTGTGGATTTTAGTAAGGAATCTCAAAAGTAATCACTGCTTACAGCTGAATAATTATTTATTTTAATGTTTTGCTTATGTTTTACGTTGAGTGATGCTGATAACCAATTTGCTTTTTAATAATCAGGAAACCGCGAATTTCATATACCAGAGATTTTTTGCTATCATTGAGTGAACTGGATGCTTGCAAGAAGTTACCCCCTGAATTTGATCAATCCATTTTGAGGTGATATTCTCTTTTTTATGGTCATATGTACTTGTAAAATTATGAAGATGAAGATATGAGCCTCAGATCTTTTTTTTCGCTTCTTTTTTTGTATTCATTGCTTTGTTATATGTTGGAGCAGTGAATTTGAGCATACATCACAAGATCAGCAAAGAATTCCCGGAACCTTGTCCAGTTATAGACGTAATGAATATGGTTCATCACCACCTACAAGAGGGGATTCAGGTAACTATTCTCGGGGAATTCATGGACGGTGGGACAATCGCTTTAGCGGAAGAAGTGATAGAGACAGTGATTCCCAATCTGATAGGGACTTGGGTAATGTTATGATATTTTGTTCTATCAATAGTTTGACTTATGTTTTCTGCTTATATGGACTGCTTTCTGCATTATGCTTGCTATTAATACATGTGGTAATTCACTTTGTTGCCTCAATGATGTTCAGTAAAGACATTTTTTAGTTTGGCTTTTATATGTTGCAAATTGAATGACTCGATTGATAAACAGATTCTGGAAGACGCTATGGTAATCAATCCCGGCGGTCTTGGCAAGTTCCTGAGCATGACGGGCTTCTGGGGAGTGGTTCTTTTCCTCGACCATCTGGATATCCAGCGGGAGCATCGGCTCCAAAGTTTCGAGCTAATGATCAATACCATCTGAATAGGAGTAATGAGCCATACCATCCACCCCGCCCTTACAAGGTACTATTTTGCTTTTAGTGTTCACTTGCCAACAATATTGGGAGCAGTACCATGATAGCAGTTATATTCAATTTAGCGTAGAAATGCATCTTAATTATTGTGCTAACATTTTATATACCAGGAGTTGTAAATGATGCAGTAGCAATTGAAATACTGTTTTAATAGATGTCATTTATGTTTTCTGAAATTTTTTTCCAGGCTGTACCTCATTCAAGGAGGGAAACTAATGACTCATTTAATGATGAAACATTCGGTTCCAACGAGTGCACTAATGAAGATAGAGCAGAAGAGGAAAGAAAGAGAAGAGGTACGCTCTCTGTTCTAGAAGACTGCATGCTGATTGTTGTTTATTTTGTTTGTTATATTTTCTTCCTCTACCCTGGTTTTTTTATCAATAAATTAAACATAAAGCATGATGGCTTTCCCTTTTAGCTTCCTTTGAGTCATGGAGGAAGGAACAACAGAAAGCATTGCAGGAGAAGAAGATTAGTGCAGAAAGGTGCAAAGATGACTTTGATATTTCTGAATTGCTAGTGGACTCCAAAGATGATGAAGGAGTTCCAAGTAAAAGCAAGGAATCAGATGAACCTATGCCACCATCTAGCATTGATTTCGACAAATCTTCTATTTCCTCTCAAACTCCTGCATCCAGACCACTCGTACCGCCTGGTTTTGCAAGCACAATTTTGGAACGGAATTTCGGAACCAAAACTTCAAAGCACTCCCATTCTTCACAGGTAGCTATTATATTTGTTTTCAGAATTTAAAGCGTCTTTATAATGTCGTTTGTCTTTTGGTATATACTTTGATTGGAAGTGTCGATCATCAGTTCACAAGTTCTCCTTCTCTTTGCCATCACATGATCTTGGATTGCTACTTCATGTACTGACTACTTCCAATTTTATTCTTGTAGCAACCTTACAATTAAAATTATTTTGCTTCTGAAGTTGTAATATAACAGGAATAAATTGGGAATCAGTTGAAGTAATGGAAGGCAATTTTGAATTTTCGTTAATTTTGGTCGGAGTGGGGAGAAGTTTATGACTTAGGATCAGTGCACAAAATTGGCATCTTTATACAACTGAAATTCAGTGGGAACATATTGGGGGAAGACTTCTTTTTTTCTCCTCATTCATTCGGATTTGACTGGCACAGATGCCTATAGTTTTGTACTTGGGAGATGTCTATGTATGTCATCAATGGTACACATGCATATTTGAGACATTAGGCGAAGATGATATCATTTTAAAATTGACTTCTTGGATAGATTTTACAAAGGTTGCATTGTACACTGCTTTAAAGTGACATGTTATTCTTCTTCTGTTTGCATTTTAGCTGGTGATCATCGCTTGCATCTGGTTTTCACTCAGTATTTGTACTTTGCGTATATTATGTGACTCAAAGCTGATGCTATTAGGATAAAGCATGTTTCAAATATACTGACTAACTGATATTGAGTCTCATATTTGTCACACACGTTCTTTTCTGTTATAATTGATTAATTATATTTCTTCTGTTATGCTTCTCTAGGTTGGGAGTTCTGAAACTGAGGGTAGCCTTTCAGAGTCCAGTGGCATCCTTTTGTTGAATGGGACTTCTGATGATCTTTTGGGCCAACAGTCTAAACAGTCTGTAGAGGAAACTTTGAGTGAGCGGCAGCTTGAAAGTACAAGCATGCACCTTTTAGGCAATAATAAGAGTGGGAAGGCTTTGAATTTCTTATCAGCTTTAGATGCATCTAACGAGGCAATTTGTGTGGATTCTCGGTTATACAAGAGCTGTAGTCCCTCCGAAGCATTTGAAGCCCCAGGGAACAGTAAAGTTACAGAAATTGATTCCAAGAAGCTGCCAGCAGATAAACTTTTGACTAAAACCAAGCAGGATAGCCATTCAACTTCAATCCTAGACAAGCTTTTTGGCAGCGCTTTAACACCAAATGGAGGTGGCTGTACTAATTTCACTGAGGTATTATTTTGATTTTAGAGTCATTGCGTTTAGACGCCTGTATATGGAAGACACCGATGCTAAATGACTTTAGTTAATTAATCAGTACTAATTCCCTTACTTGATGTAATTAAAAGTAGGTTGCTCAATGAACTATGCACCTTATTTATGTGTTTTATTTTAATCTTTTCACTTCAGTTTTACTTGATGAAATATTTAACAGCCTTTAAGATTTCTTGTTCTTTCTTCAGCCTAATGACAGCAAAGCAGATGAGACATGGGCCTCTGACACTTTCCTTTCTTCGAAGTTTCATTTGTTTCTTGATGAAGGTATGTTGGCATTTATCACAACTAATCTGGCTTTAAGTGAATCTGCTTAGGTCTCAAGTAAAAAATAAGCTGATATATTTCTTTTCATCTTGTCACTGCAGAGAAGAAACCAATGGATAATCTCTCCACTGGCGGGCCAAAAGACTTGCTCTCTTTAATTCAGGGTGGTGAAAAAGGTGATTCTCATGTTTCCGATAGGATAGCTACAAAGCATTTAACGTCAAACTTTCCATTCCAAATCTCTGGACTTGCAGACAGGCATGTTATATCAAATTTGACGTTTCCTGGGATTGAAAACTCTGAGCAATCATCCAATATAAATGATGCTAATAAACCAGCAGCAGTTCTAGCTGTCCTCACATGTGAGGATCTTGAAAAGTCAATTCTGTCAGAAAGCATCGAAAATGATCCAATGTTGCCTCCTGCCATTGAAGGCTGGAAAGTTGTTGATGCTGAAACTGAGAAGCAAGAAGTTAATGTCGACAATTGTGCATCCGAGCTCCTTCTTTCATTGTTACAGAATAAAACAAGTATGAAAAGTATAAAATCATCTGCCAATCTAGACTGGTCTTCAGAAAGAGTACAAAATATTGAAATAGCGTGTGTTGGCTCTGCACCTCTCGATTCAATAGAGGCGAATGCAGAAAGTGCTTCCAGTTCAGGGAAGAGTCTAACTCTTGAAGCACTTTTTGGAAGTGCTTTCATGAAAGAACTACAGTCGGTTGGAGCACCAGCTTCTATTCAAAGGGACTCTATAGATTCTGCAAGAGTTGATGTTTTGGAATCTAACAGGCTTCCCCTTCATGTCGCGGATGATAGTCTTCTTCCTTCCACAGTTCACATTGGGTCAAACAGGAAAACAGCTGAAACAAATGTTTTACCATTTAGTCAAAGAGAGCAGATTAAATCTGATGGCTTCAAAGAGCATTTGTTAGGCTATAATGATGCTCGGTCTGCTCTGGATTCATCACATCTCCTTGCTGAATTAGGGTCTAAACATGGTGATTTTGATGGATCTGCTGAAATTCAGCTTCCTGAAGAGGATACTTTGATTGGTGTCAGTTATCCTGTAAAACTCCAGAACTTCATGGCTGGCAATGTAAAAGCAGAACCATTGCCCTCCCAAGAGACACCACTTGATGTTGCAGGGAGACCAGCAGCTTTAAAGGCTGTCTTCTGGGATGAAAGAGCTCTTGTAGGAGGGCAAGAAGGTCCTCCTTTTCTTCCTGGTCCCTATGATACGAGGGAACCAGATATTCCTTTTTATAACCAAAATGTCCAGCCATCTTCTCCACAGCTTCATCCTCAATTGAATCACGGAGGTCCTTTGAGTCATTCATTAGATTCCCATCCTTCTAACATCAATTCTCCAGTGAAGTTCTTGGCTCCAGAAGGCATTATCCATCATGATTCCCCAGCAAATCATCAATCTCCTGCAAGTATGCTTCGCCCTCCTTTCCTTCACCCTAACAGTGGACCAACTGGATTTGATCCTCCAATGCATCATCCTATGTTACAACAAATGCCTATGCCTGGAAACTTCCCTCCACCCCACTTGCAACGCAGATTTCCAGGGGGTGCACCAGTTCCTCCTCATTCAAACAATGAGGTGACTGGTTTCATACCGGAAGTGAATCAGATGCATGGTTTTCCATTTGGACATGGTCACCCGCAGCCCCAGCCCAACTTTGCTGGTCTTGGAACACCTCCAGGTAAAGTACTTGATATATATCTTGTTTAACTTTGTTAAACCTATCCACCTTATCTCCTTCTTGGAAATGTCTACAATTGATGTGATGGACATTTGTTGGCTTAGTTTTAAAAAAGTATGATCATGCTCATGCCAAAAATTTACCTTTTTCCTGCACTCTCATGTTGCATTGTTGCTGCATTTCTTTGTATTCAATCAAGATCTAAATATTTGTCGCTCATGTGAGCTGTAAATGATATGTCTTACGTTTTATATAACAATAACATTGCATGCATATGTTTTGTTTGATCTTCAGGTCATTACTTTGGCAGTGGGAGCCATCATCCAGAGGTATTGCAAAAGCTTATTGAGATGGAACTCAGGTCAAACTCAAAGCAGATTAGCCCTTTCAGTACGGCTGGCCATAGTCCAGGGATATATGGTCATGGTCATGAGCTAGACATGGGTTTTCGGTATAGATAACAGGTTTTGGTTATAGTTTTGTCCAATGGAAATGTACCGATCTCTTGCTCAGGTTTGCTACCCCGTGAATTGAAATTAGCTTTGATGTTCTTAAATTCAGTAGGGGTTACTCTGGGTCTCTGTAATTGAAAATGATTTGTACTTGAAATTGGCATTTGGTGGCAATTGCCTTTTTTTTTTTCTCCTTCCAATTTGTTCTTTTTGTAAAATTTGAATGGGGAGGGCAATGGACAAAAAACAGATCACTTGTTTAAGAAATTATCCGTTTCCGGGCAAAAAAACTCTCTATCAAGGTGGAGTCATAAATTCCACATTTCTTATGTTAGAGTTTGATTGGTATATAAATATTCGTATTATGAGGTATAAATGTTTGTACCATCTTTGGCATAAGAGACATCTTTCGAGATCAAATCAGGAGGATAAATGGATCAAAACGGATAGTATTTTGTAGATTAAATTTTCAACCTATGAAATGTCTTTAGTAAACAGTCATCTTTTGTAGACAAAATCAAGGACTTCAATGAATCAAAGAGGATAATATTTTATAAATCGGAGTGGATCACGACGCTGTGCATGTAGCTTGCTAACTAATTTTAAAATGACTAAGAGCCTTGTTTAGGTAGTACACGATTTACGCTTGAGGAAAATTTTTAATTATCCAACTGTTATACACCTGCAAACAAACGCATGTATGAAGCCAAGACATCCGAAATTACCTGCCATAATCAGAACCCTGATATGAAAGAGGAGTCCCCATAGCAAAAGATGATGCACCTTGATCCCTCAGCTGCAGCCATGGAGCGAAAGGTCTTGATTGATTTAGTAATTCCAGGAGGTAAAAACGATCTGATCAAAATCGACTTGGCCAAATTCAGGCTATTAAAATCCGCTTGCTCGTCCCGCTTTTATTACAGCTTTTTGTACTGAAAAAGGAAATAATAATACACAACCCATGATACAATTGCTTGAATTTAATCCGTGATCAGTTTCCTTAAAAAAGGAAAAAGGAAAACCTTGAACTCCTTATTTACACAAATCATGGGGAAGATTGACCATTACCATTTAGCTAAGACTCCATGGAGTAAAAGAATTATAAATTAGATAATTTGAATGACCAAAAGATTTACATGGGTATAGAACCAGAGGAAATATATATACATATATACACACACATATATTGTTTTGGTAATGCATTGTACTGGACATGAAGCCAAAAAGAAAAGGACCCTTGCAGGTATGCAAACCCTGACTTTATTTCCGTATTAAAAGTCCAAAATGGAATTCTGAGAAAACATTACAGTGAAAAAACTCAGAGAAGCACTCGAAATCTCTATAGATGGTAGTAGCCACTAACAGACTACTTTTGTATGATATATACAAGGCACCAAAAAAAAGACATCAGTGTATTCACAAGCTATGCTATAAGCTGCCGCGTCCTGGAAGATCATATCTACATCACACATGCATACATACATACACATCTGACCGCTACACATTGTTAGCAAGTTAAACTGCTGGATCTTTTACCTGCAACGTGGCATTCATGCCTGGGAATGAGCAATGAGCTGAAAAGAAGAAAGAAGAGGGCGTGCACTGTTTCACAAGCACTAAGAGTACCTCATTATGTTGTTGGAACAGCATTTGCCGATTTATGAGTGCTACCACGTTTAACACCCTCATATTCTGCATCATATGTTGAAAGTAACCTTCTCTGCATTGATTTTATTACTAGTTAGTAAAGAATGAAATCTATAGTTTGACTAGATGCTATCTTAGACCTTTTGGCATTAACCTCTTCTCATTTTCTTTTGCAGAGAAGAAATGACAAAAATATTTATCTAAAATGTACATGACAATAAATAACTGCATGCATTTGGCTTGAAACTTCAAGTCAGAACAGGAAAGAGAAGCCAAGAAGGACACTAAATAATATTCAAGATCAAGATGATGATGCTAGTAATGGTGATTTATGATTCGATATATATTCAAAACTAAAGCGATGATTATCATCAATTACTATGAAATTGAAAGAGAAAGAGTGCAAAAAAACAATGGGTTAATGCCATATTTGGCCCTGTACTTGCTAAAATTTCAAATGTGGTACCTCTACACAAATTTAAAAGTAGAGGTAAAATGAAATAAATGAAAGAGGAAACACTGCAGCAAAAAAAATTAAAGGGCTAACGTTATATTTGGCCCCTTGCTAAATTTTCCGATGTGGCACCTCTACTTTTCACAAATTTAAAAGTAGAGGTAAATTTCGCGAAGTATAGGAGCCGAGTATGATATTAACCCAAATTCAGAAAAAAAAAAAAAAAAATCAAATGAACCTTGAACTCTTGGAATTTATCTCTAGAAGTACAGACCCTCCAATAAGAGCACATGGTAGATGCAAAATAATAAAATAATATCGCACATGACATTTATACAAGACTACTCAAATGAAGGTAGGAGGTAGATAGAATGATCAGTTCAGATTCAAACTTGAATATGGTTTAAGTGTTATATGTGCAGACTTCTCCATCAAAAAACTGATTCAGGCCTAAAGATTGAATAATTAGACATACCGTGTAAGAGCCAACAGTGAATATGAAGACATGCTAAAGAGGAGGAACAAGAACTTACATGATCCTCAAAGTCGGGGCTTGTCAAATTGACCGAGAGATTTCTCATCAACAGCAACACCTGCAAAGAGCCAAACAAGGCCCCTTGAGTTAACCGCAAGTTTTTATGTAATATGACACCTCTATCTCCTCCACACCCCCCCCCCCCAAAAAAAAAGGCGGATTATAACATCATTTAGGTTGACATACGGTTTCCAAATTTATTGGGTCCATCTGCTTCAGCTTCTGCAAGTGCCCACTTGCACTGGGGTCAAAGACACTGCCGATGAAGCTGTACACCTGAGCAAAATCTGGCGTAACTGCATCAAATAGAAAGAAGAGTTATCACTAATGGGACAAAGGAAAATTCAAGATGCAATGATTTAAAGTTTGAGTTTCATGAAGATTTTTGTTTATCAGGTGTTCTTAATACTCCAGTGCCTGACTGACAGCTATAAAAACAAAGAGAATGTTTTCCCCTTCAAGTTTTTCCATGGGGTGAACTAGGCAATTCAAAATCCACAAAACAGGTCCATCCTTTATAATCTTAAATAAAGATGTTAAAAACTAAAAAGAGCAGAAAGAGAAACAGAATAACCAAGTAATAAATGCAAGAAAATATACAGCAACAAAGGGATAAATGGGAAGAATAGAGATATAAATATGTCCCCAGTCATATACGTTGATGCTCTTTATCATGAGGCAGCTAAAATTCATCATGAAAGCATCTGAGACAACATGATCATTTCTTGAAAATAGACAGACATGACTCTTTTTGTAATAATGAAAAAAACCTCAATATGAGACAAAAGTTTTTTTCAAGTGTAAAGCGAATAAATCATACAAATCAGAGTTATCTTTTGATAACAAGCACTTAATTCAGTAATCAGCAGAGGTGTTAAAACCCTAGTTGCTTTACATCAGAGCTGATAATTTAAGTGCTGCATGAGACAGCATTATAGATGCAATCATTATTGAAGTTCTATTTCAGACAATTATCTTCAGAAGTTGCGTGAGTCATGTCATTTGCTCTTCCAGTGTTGCAGCTTTGAGATATGGTCATATGGCAACATGGTCCAGCGATGCCCTTATCAAGCTTAAAGTAGAAATAAAATACTAACCTCTAGATTGCTTCCCATAATCCCCTCGGTCAACGGTTTCGCCGAACAACCAAGTTCCCGGAGTGCTTTCATTACTGCTACTGTAACAAGAATTATGTGCAATAGTTGGTCCATCCAATACTGCATCATCTGAAAACATACATGATCCATGTATGATTATAAAGCTATACTTTGAGACTTGAGAGTAAGAAAAAAATGAAAAGATAAAAAAATGAAAAGATAAAAACAGTGCAGGAACACTTAAAAACCTTTGGTCACTTGAGAGACATTAACAGATGGCACAGAGTTGTAACTCCAGGAAGGCAAAGCTGAAGTGGTAATTGGATTTCCAAGCACTGACGATGAATCTGGTCTGTATGTATAACCAGAGTTAAGCAAGGCAGGTGACGACTCAAACGGTCCAGCAACTTCGGGTACAACAGTAGCTGCAATAGATGCACAAGTAACAGAGGGTCAATTGACGATCAAGAACTACCAAAAAAACTGATATCCAAACGTTGGTTATACAGACCATTTTTGGGAGCTTTTTGTGGGTATGCATGAGCTGCTTTCCTTTTTGGCCGAGGAGGAGGTACATGTTCGCTTGTCCCATTTTTCTGAACCTTTAGGAAATACTTCTGTGCATGGCTACGGATCTGTCAAGAGCACCCATTGAAGTATTCAGTAAAACATATCGACTACAACATATAGCCTAGTAGTGGAAAGAAATCATAAAATCTTTCCAATTACCTGGATCACTGTCTTCGACCCTACAAATGCTTCAATCTTCTTCCAATCACGATCAAATCTAAAATGAGTAAGGTAAACAAAAGATCACGTCAGCACACCTTGAGCCACAGAGTATGCATCTAGAATGTAATAGAAACAGACTTGATCAATGCCGAAATACGTCAAGGACTAATTTAAATTTTAGGCATCCGATAAAACTTAATTTCACGTACTTGGAGTTAAAATTGATATCTTATTCCAGTTTGCTCATCAACAAAACAATGTCATTACCAATAAAACGAAAACCCCCTCAACAAATCAAGCAAACAATTTATATTACTTAAGTATATTATCTTCTTCCAATTTTTGGTCTGACTTAAGGAGATTGAAAATTTCAATATGTTTTCTCCTCCCAAAAAATATTTCAGCAACCCCGGCTACCCTCAAAACCCGCAACATTAATGTAACCTTACAAGCAACCATTGACATTTCATACTCACCACTAAGGAACAACCCCCCAATTTAAAACCTTAATTCCCTGTTTCGTACATAATAAAATAATAATAATAAAAAAGAGGGAATCGACTTTATCTCTCAATTCTGTGAATTCAAATTTGCAACTAACCCAATACTAAATAGTAGCTAAAATCAAAATATAAAAAATCTGTAAATTTTATAAAGAAAAGAAAATCTAATAAAAATTACTGACAATTGAAGAGCTTCGAGAAACTTATCGTGCTCCTGCTCTGTCCAACTCTCCCTAGACTTGGTAATAGTATAAGGCTTCCGGATCTTCTTACTTGGATCCTCGGAACAGGACGTCGTATTACCAGCAGTGGACGTCGACACAGAGGTAGAAGGAGGAGGATGGGGCGGCGGCACCGTATTGGAAGGCGGCAAAGAATTAAGACCAGGAAGACCCATATTCATGGGATCGAAAAAGTAAAACCCTTGAGCTGGGCTGGGATTCACGGACACCATAAGCTTCAAACTCGCAACGAGTAATTAACAGTATTTTTTTTTTTTTAAGAAATAGAAATTGATTTAATTATGTGCCTTGTTTGGAAAGTCGGACAAAAGTGAAGAGATATGAAATGTTGTAAGGGAAACTGACACCTGAGCGTTTTATATTCAGAGAAGGAAAGAAGGAGCTCTGGATTTTACCTAAACCGGGGAAAGATAACCGAACACGTGGAGAAATAATGGTCATTGGATAGGTAAGCAGAGCAAGTGGCAAAATCATAGGCTAATTCGGATATTATTATTATTTTTCTTCAAAATGGGTTTTACTTTTACCGGGTTGGCACTGGCAGTTGAATTCTCCCACGCCTCAGGACAAATAAAGGGTCGGGTTTTGCCTGTGTGGCCGTACGGCTTGGATTTAAGGTTTTTTTTTTTTTTTTAATTTCAAAAGTAAAATTTAATATTCTCAATAATTATTAAAAAAATATTACTATTAATTATTTATTATATTATTTGGATCAAGTTAAAATGATATTTTTATATTTTTAATTTATTTTAAAAAATTTAAAAAGTGAAGATGAATAATAAAATAATAATAGTGATGGTTTTTCATGAAAGTAAAAGTTCAAAACATATTGTTCTCTGTATTTTCTTCTTAAATAGCGGAAGATTTTTCATTTTTAATCCCATCCTGTACTTGTGGGTTGTCCGTACAATTGCGATTTAGGTAAATTGACTGAGGAGAAAAATGTAATTTTATTAGATAAAAATATTGAATTAATTATTTCTTTTTTTAGATAAATGCTTTTATAAAAAGTTGTTATTTCGCTTTTATTATGCAAGCAAGGGTGATAATGAAATAAAATAGTCAAATCATAAATTTTATTTTCTCACTTTATTCTTATTATTTGAGCCGAGTCAAACTGATACTACTTTTTTTAATTATTAATAATATATAAAAAATATTTTATTTTTTTAAAAATAAAATACAAAAAAATGATTATTTATAGACAACCGTGTTATTTTATTTTAGTTACTTTTTAATTTTTGTGGGTTAAGGTTGTCTTTCAGCAGCGAGCAAATATTTTAGTCTCTGCTAAACAGGAAAAGGTCCGTAAAATGGGAGTCAAATATGTCGTAGCACGTAAGATTACGGCTGTACCTAAGAACCGAAGAAAAAAAACACACTTGCTTTTATAGAAAAAATGATAATTCTAGAACCCACGAGATCATAGGCCACAGTGGTCGGGAAATTGACAGCCTCGTGCCCTTGTCCGCCACGCTGTTTAAATTAGTATCACTGCATGCATGCAGCATCTCTTTCTTTGTCTTTTCATTTTTTTTTTTGGTTGTGTCAAGCTTACTTAAACCTAGAATTCTACGAAGCAAAGATGATTCCAGCTAGCATGAAACTCAATGGATTTACCTTTAATGGAAAAAAGAAAAAAAAAAAAAAAAGAGAGTAACGAATGCTTAGAATCCTTCACAAATCCCCACGAAAACTAAAACCTTAATACCTATAGTTAGGTTAAAATACCCAGAAAGTTTTTGTACCGTATAATTTTATGCATTTTAGTTTTTATAAAAAATATTTAAGTAAATTAATTTTTATACGTTTAAAAATAAAGTAAGATAGTAATTTTGATAACGAACATAAATGAAAAAGATTAAAATGCTGATATATTATTTAACACTAATAAATATAATGATGTGACTTATTAAAATAATAATAAAATGAATATATATACATTTCAAACTCCACATTTGAAAAAAAACATTTTAAGCCCATCGATTAAAACCAAATTTAATTATAAGAAAAAAAAATAAAACTTTTATCTAAAAGTTTTAGACCTTTAGACCAAAATCAACCTTGTCAAAAGAAAAGAAAATTTGAAGAAAAAAATGGAACAAGCCATTTTGCCCAAAACCTATCATTCATATCAAATCAATTTGCTAAAATCCCAAAATATTATTCCTAAAGTTGAAAAACTCGGAAAGCAAACCTAAATTTGTCTTGAAAATTGAAAATCAAAAACTCTAAAGCACTTAAAATCTCAAAAATTACAAAGTTGAGGAAGAAAAAAATAAAATTAGGTAATTTCTTCAATTTCCTTATATTTTTCTGTATTTTATCTAAAAAATTTTGGTTGATTTTGATTTTTTTTGGAGTTTCTGTTTCGACAGGGAAAAAAGCTTTAGACGAAAGGTCTGAAACTTTTAATTACTCAGGTTTCAAATTTTTGGGTAAAAATTTATTTATTTTTAAATTAACTTTGGTTTCATCGATGGACTTGAAGTGTTTTTTTTTCTTTTTTTGGTTTTTTTTTTCAAACATGACATTTAAAATGTATATATATTCATTTTATTATTATTTTAATAAATCACATCATCATATTTGCTAATGCTGAATAATACATCAATATTCTATTTTTTTCTATTTATATTTATTATCAAAATTACTATCTTACTTTATTTTTAAACGTAAATAAATTAATTTACTTGAATTTTTTATATAAAAATTAAAATATATAAAATCATGTAGTATAAAAATTTTCCGGATACTTAAACCTCCGCAGTTGCCATTTGCCACCCAATATAATTCTCTGATAGCGTAAAACAATGAGGATTACAGAAATGATGGGAACTTACTGAAGGATTTCTACAGTTGACCTCGGGTTTCGAACACCCAATAATATATATGCGTTTTTAAACCAGGGATCAATGTTGGGCCTCCTGGGATGTCCCGAGTATCATAAATTACAAATTGAAAGTGGAGACTTTTAATTACTTTTGAGAAAGCTTCATATAGCTCACAGCTCGCAACTAATGAATTGAATTGAAGAATGTAGTATAAAGTTAAAAAAAAAAAAAACCGCCAGATGAACTGGTTTTGTCCTAGAGAAACCTTCTTTAAAATTCCGGGTAGTTGCTTGATTTGATTGCATTAGCAGCCCCAATCCACTTCCAATCTCGAGGTGCGCACATTCCAAGGCCAATTCTGACACCAATTGTAACGCCAGCCTTGTTAAGCCAGAAAGTTGGCCATTCTCACCAGCATCTATGTCTTGCAAGTAGCAACTGTCTTCGCGAATTTGGGCGGAAAAGTATATAGAAAGCAGATTAAGCAGAACAGCCGACAAATACCGTAAAATGAATCACTTCGCTTGCTAAACAAGCATAGACTAAGCTGGCCCATGGGCTTGGAGTTGGGAATGAACAATGGCATGGGCCGAGCGTATGTAACCCTACCCCAAATCGAATTACCCACGACTCAAAATTTGAAGCAACTCCAAATTAATAACCTTTTGATTCATGAAACAAACATTTTTTACACAGTCGCATCCAGTTATAACAGACTCGAGACAGCACAGTTAACATTGGTTACCCAAATATACCAAAATAGATAAACATAAAGGATTGGATTTTAACGATTGGAACTTGTTTGGTTTGATTTAAATTATTGTTAACATAATAAATATATTTATTTAAACTTAAAAATAAAAGTAAATAAATATAAATGTAAAATAAATATATATATATATGTAGATGCAAATCTTGTAAACAAAATCTGTTTGTAATAAAATGTGAATTCAACAGAATAATTATTGCGTTAATTAAAAAGCTCTCTCTGCAATCAACGTAGAGAAGAAAGCATTGATGGTTGTGGAGAATTCTTGTAAATTAAAAGAGTTGAAAAAATTTTAAAACCATGCAAGTGGAAGCTCCCCTTGCCCTTGTGGACCTCAACCTCCTGAAGGCAACATATATTAGGCCGGCTACACGCTACCTTTTCACCTTTTCGGGGTTTTCGATCGATAGGAGCAAGCAAAAGATTCGTATATCAATGTCGCCATGCAAAGCTCAGCTGAGAACGCACCCAAAAATTTAATAAAGGCACTTCTCTTGATATAACGTAAACCATAGCTTCCTGTTGTTCCATCGTGGCCACATCGACAAAAAAAAATGAGTGGTAAATATCTCACCTACAGATTCAGCTTCCTTTTTTTTCTTTCAGAAGCCACTTATAATTGACGAGATGAATAAATGAAGTATGTATTACGCTGTGGCAAGGGAGCTTTGTTTAAGAGGTGATTGGCCGAATGGATCTTTGGTCAAAGTGAGGGTCGACGAGGCTGCTGCCACAACCATCCGTAAAAAGCTATGCGAGTTTGAATTTTGAAGTTTTTACTTTCATTAATCCATTTTAATTATTTTTAAAAATTAATATTTAATAATTTACAATTTTTTCATTTATTTAAGAAAAGAAAATGTCAGCTCTGATACATCATCTGAAGATTTTCCACAATGTCCTAGCCGAACCACCCTTCATGATTATGTGGTGCCATCTATCCCTGATCGCAATCGTGGTCCTCCACGCTTCTCTTTCAGGGGATTCTTATGGTTCAAACTTCAAAATGCTGTTAATTAACTGCATTAGCTTGACGCAAGGCCTACGTCTTTGCAGCGTCCATGTCATATCAATAAAATTAAATCTACTAATAAGTTAAGCCAAGTAAAATTTAAATTGATTTTAAGTATAATATTAATATTAAATATATTTATTTAAGTTTGGTTCAATTTAAAATATGAATTTTAAATTTTGATCAAGTCTACCTATATTTATAAATAGAGAGTCCTAACCCGTTTAAGCTTGCTCATATTATATATTTTTATAATTTATTTTTTTAAAAATATATTTTTTAAATTCAATCTTTATTAATTTAATAGTTTTTTATTAAATTTATAAATATAAATAATTTAACTTAATTTTTAAAGTTTATATTATAATATTATATATTAGTATTATTTATATGATAAAAATTACATAATACATAAAATATAAAGCAAATATATATAATATAATAGTAAAATGGGCCAGGATGGGTCAAACTCGGGCTTTGAAAGTTGAATACAAGGCTCGACTCATTTTTTAATTAGGCCTAATTTTTTTGTCAAAGCCCATTTTTTGGCCTAATATTTTTGTCTAAATCTTCCCAAATATCGGATGAGCCTTCAGACTTGAATGGATAGTCCGGCTCTTGAGTAAGTATAAATGAAACTTTATAATATTATAAATAATAATAAAAAAAAGATAACATCAAGCTACACAAATTTATAAAATTTTTTAATTTTAAAAAAATTATTTTGATCACCATTAAGTTTTAGCTTATTTATCCTATGATAAAATGTCATGGGACATACACAATGATAATTTTACATATTAATGATAAAAAAGTAATTTTTTTCCTTTTTTTCTCTTCCTCTTTAGGTCATTTTCATCCAATGATCAATTGAGTCCAATAATAGGCTAAAACTTACGTTAGATCTAATCTAATTTTATGTTGATTACCAATATCAAGTTTGGCTTTCACTAGTCAAATACGACTAGTTACTGGCTTGAAACGACCTCAACCAGGACCGAAAGGGGGAGATTGGAAGGGGAAAGAATAAAAAATAATTATTAAAAAATTAATTTTTTTTTATTTTTAAAAATTAATATTGTGTGTCGTCATTTGATTGACTTATGCTATGTCATCATCTATAATTAACTGCATTTAACACAAATATCACATTGATATATAATTTTGAAAGCATAGGTGTCACAGTAAACCTTTTAAATAGGATTTGTAAATGAACGGAATATTTGATGAATAATCTATGAATAGATCTATTTATAGGTCGTGCTGCAGCTTGAACCAAATTTAAATTCTTTGTTTATATTTGAATTTGATTTGGCTCAACCCGTAAGCCCTAATCAATGTTTATAATATAATTAATAGTATTTATATTTTATTATTTTATATCTACAACTAAAAATATATTTCTTTATTTAAATTTATTTATTTATTTTTCATGAATAAATTTTTAATTATTCTCGTACATGTTTGATTGCACGTTCATGAATATGTTCATTTAGTGTTCATGAATAAGTTCATTTAATTTAAACGAACAAACATTAATATACTTAACTTTAAACGAATCGAATTTGAACATAATTTTAAAATTCTTAACAAATAAGAACAAAATATGAACATACTTAAAAATAAATAAATGAACATTAACATAGATATATTCATTCAAACTCGATTTATTTACAACTAATTTTTAAGTATAATTAAGAAAACATATATACTACAAAAAATCATTAATGACACTATCCCTAAAAGATACTTATAATTTTTTTTTGGCTTTAACGAGAACACTATTATCTTGAAAATTGGTAAAAAATTCGTAAAATCTAAATTTATCACAAATGAGTATTGCATCCCAATATTATACACATTTAAATGACATGGCAATACATATTTGACCCGCAGCTGAGATCAGAAGTAGTAGGTAGGAAGGCTAGACTTCTGAAAGCAGTAGCAGTAGGTAAGATTTGAAATCAAATACCATACATATGTCGGTCCATTTTCTTTTTTTTAAAAAAAAAAAAAACTTTTTTAGCTAAAATATTACAAAATAATTCTAATTTTTTATTTTTTAGTAAATTATTATATTTTTATCATATTTAAATAAATTATATATTTTTATTTATACACAATTAATATTTTACTTTAGATGAAATATTGATTTATCTTAAAATTTTATTTATATATAAATGAAAAAAATAAATTAAAAATTAAGAATTTACTTGAATAGCACCGAAGATAAAATACTTATTTAAAATATAATAAAAAATTAAATATTTATTTAAATGAAGCGATAAAGTTGATGAACTTTCTATTACTTTAGTTTTTTTTCTTCTTTTTTCTTGTATATACATATATATATATATATATATATACACACACTTATACATGGACTTTTAGTATATATTTAATGCAATGAGTCACTAATAAAATTGAATTTTAAACAAGAATCCCACTTAAGGATGTTTATGAACGATTGTTAAATTCAATTAAAAAATTATTTAAAAAATCCACCTATTTGTGTTTCATAAATTTGATTTTATAGGTGGGTTGGCCTTTGCTCTAGTTTGACATTGAACATTTTGCAATATTTGGTAGGTATTTAATGGTAATTAATTGCAATTCTTTTTTGAGAAAATGATTAAAAAAAGCTTTGTTGGAGGTAGTTAAATGTCTATCGAAATTGCAAGTTGGTATAACAGTTGAATTATTTTTCCAAGTAATTAATGAGTTATCCAATATGAAAAAAAAAAAAATCTGTTTTTGAAAATTACTAATTAGTTTTTTATATATTAATTAAGATGATAATTAAAGAAAAATGTAAATAATAAAATGTTTTGTCTTGGATTTACCAAAAGTAGTGCGTTAAATGTATAAACTTTTATAGAAATGTAATTAAATAAAATTTTATAAAGTTGGATTATGAACCAAGCATATTATATGGTATTAAATATTATTTATTTATTTTTATTTTTTTTAGATAAATGTTAGTATCTCAATAATAAATAAATAATTTTTATTTCATATATGAAAAACAACTTATTCCTTTTTTTAAATTAGTTCGAATAAAAA
>JBBYHK010000004.1:7707324-7721686 GCA_038382065.1 Adansonia grandidieri
TCAATAATAAATAAATAATTTTTATTTCATATATGAAAAACAACTTATTCCTTTTTTTAAATTAGTTCGAATAAAAACTAAAATATGAAAAATTAGCATTTTAATTTTAATATTTGTAAGTATTTTTAATAAGTTAATGTTAAAATATGTGAAACATGAAATGTTAAAATATTAATTTTATTTTTTTTCATATTTTATTATAATGATTTGAAATGAACATTTTAAAAATTAGAATACAAATCTACTTCTCAAAATTACATATTTTCCTGCCAATGAATTTAATCAAAATTATAGGAAAATGAAAAATATTTATAATTAGATTCTAACAAATAAGCATGTTCATTAATGATTACATGTTTTTAGTTTTTTTTTAATATTTATCTTTTTTTTTTCAAATAATTTAATTTAAATTAAACAAATAACGTACAAAGTATTGCCATTTTTTTATATAATAAGGGAAGGGAAATGATGTTTAGAATCAAATTCAAGCATTGTCGTTTAAATTAACAAAATAATTATCTTGAAAACTATTTATTCATGGAATATATGTTGTCTTTTAATAAATTGGTATTAATAAGAGGGTTTTACCATTTTAAAGAAAGTTTTTTTTTTAATTTAAAAAAAATGATGTGTTAATTATATTTTTTACAGGTATAGCACACTAACCAGAGCCATTACGCATTGTTTAATAGTTCCCCAATGATCTTAACAATTGTGTTTAAAATATTTGTTAACAATATTTTAATAAAATGTTAGTATATTAATATAATATTTAAAAATTTTAACCAACATTTAATGACACTTTTTAGGAATATATACGAGAGATATTAACACTGCCCAATAATACTAGTTAAAACGATATTAAAAAAAAATACAATTAATAAAATTTTTATTTAAATTCAATAAAAGTAATTAATTAAATAAAAAACCCTAATAAAATAATTGTTTTTTTTTCATTGCAAAATTATATAAGAATCATTTACTAATATTTGTAAGTACAAGTTAAGCGAATCTTTATATCTAAAAAAATATAATTAATATATTATTATTTTAATTTAGTAAAAATATTTAATAAATGCTAAAAAAATTTAAAATAATATTTAAATAATCTTTAATTAGCGTTATAAACACCAATTAAGTTAGCCTTTTAATATTTTCATAATTTGTAAAAATTAATTAATAAAAAAATAGCGGTGTCGCCTTAATTGCGAAAACCCGCAGGTGTGCAGACGTAGAAGTTTGACTGGTGGGGACCACGCTCCGTTTCGAGGCCCAAATTGGCGACTTCCGTGCCGTCGGATCTTGACATTTACGTAATGTACGTAAGACCGTAAGCTTCAAGCGCCACAATCTGCAGTGCAAAAAAAAAAAAATTTCACGCCATCGAGTAAAAAACATAAATATCTGCATACACCTGCGGGTGGGATCCACTTTGATAAATCACATGCTATGGAATTTAGCAATTCCTTTTCTAAAAAAAAAAAAAAAGAAATTATATTTTTTTATGCTTCAATAATTAATTTATGATCCGTAATTGTAAAATGTCGGTCGTCAAATAATGTACTGTTTGGAAATTTAATTTCTTCGATAACTCTGCTTAGAAATTTAATAAGTTCATAAATTTTGGGGAAAAAATCGTCCATTTTGGTGAATTTTATTTTGTATTTTTTTTTTCAAAATTGATTGAGAATTTTTTTAAATTAAAAAAAGGAAAAAATATAATTTTTAATTAAGATCTGGTTAATGAATGTTTTAAAGGCATGAAATATGTCAATTATTGTTTAATAAAATTCGTGAAAATGTATATAAATATAATTAATAAATTATTTTGTATGTAAAAAACAAATTTTTATGATAATAAAATGGTTCTTAAGTGATGCTTGTAATTTATTATATTTTTATTGATTTGGAAGTTGACAGTTAATTTATAATGGATGTGATGAAAATTTTTCATTAGTTTATTATTTATGAGGCCCAAATCATTAGATCATTATTATTACAACGCTCATTCTAAAAATTCGAAAGGCAACCATTTTCGAAATTTCTATTGTTTTTCCAATATAATAATATAATAATAATTGCTTTGAGAAATTCGTTACGAGCGCGATATTTTAATTATTAAAATTTATAAAATTAAATCGGATTTAAAAGAAAAACTTCAAAAAAAATACTTTATGGTTTTAGTAGAAATCATTTAATTCTTTCGTACTTTAAAAATTATTATTTATTTTTTTGTGATTTATTTCTTAAATAAAATTTATCATCATTTAAATTTTACGTAAAATATCTATTTTACTCTTATCACTTAAAACAAATACTATTAAAATTTTTATGAGTAAAATGTACTTTTCACATAAAATGTAAAATAGTGTCAAACATTTTTCTAATGAAATGAAACCATGAGGAAGTAAATAATTGCCACTAAAACCACATGGTGTTTTTTTGAAGCTTATCCTAAAATTTAAACTGAAAAATTGAAAATGATTTCATTTATTGTAGTTAATTTCATAAATAAGTAGATAAAGTGATACAAGCTTTTAAAGTATATATATATATATATATATTAAAAAAATAATACAATGTGATAATCTCTTAATTTATTTAAAAAATTAATTTTTTTTTGTAAAATATATACAAAATAAATTTATTTCCCTAACTTAAATTGTAATTACTATTCCTTATGAGATCATTTTTCTAAAAATTAGTAACCATAAATCTATGAAAAATATTCTCTATTATATGAGTTAAATTTCTTGAAAATCAATCAAGGGCATCATTGTTAGAATAAAAAATAAATAAAAGGTAGCATAATAATATTTTTCAGGTAATTTACTAGACACTTTAGTGTTTTCAAGAACAAAATATATATTAAAGATGAACAAAGAATAAAAATTAAAGATTCACTTATATTAATATAAATTAAATCATTTCATATTATTTATATTAATTTAATTTAATTATTATATTTTATATTTTAAATTAATATGATAAAGATTTAATTGATTTTAAAAAAATAAAATATTAAAATCATACCGGAAATTATAAAATTGTGATAGTACGTGAGTGATCATCCTCTGGAAAAAAAAATAATTAATAAAAAAAATGTGGCGTAGGCGTGGTTACAACGCCCCTTTCAAAAGCGTGGAGATGACTCAGACAGCGATACTTGTTTTTACTGCTTTTTTTTCATGTTTCTTCGTCGTCTTCTTTCCCCCTCTCACTTTTTATAAACTCCCCCATCCATAGCCACTAGTTTTCACTTTCTTCAATATTAGTTCTTCTCTCTTTCGCTCTATGTTCTTTACTTTGCTCTGCCTTTTGTTTCTCTTTCTTATTCTGCATTTCTTGTTTTGATTCGGATTTTCTTTTTCCTCCTTTTAATCTGTCCATACCGTTCTATCTTTTTCAACCCAAGCATTATTCCTTTACGTCTTCCCTTGAATCTCTTCTTTCTATCTTTCAAAACCCATATTTCCTTCTCTTTTTTTCTCTCTTTCTTTTCATTTTGTACACATTTTCTCAAAACCTTTCTGGGTTTTTTTTTTTGGGATCTCTGCAATTCCCTCGGGAAAAAAAAGGAAAAAAGAAGAAGTGTCTAACACAAATGAAGGTCTGATTCCTGCTTTGGGATCTCTTTCTGTTTGTGACTAAATTATGTTTGTTCTTTCCTTTATTAGGTTCTGATTCTTTACATAAACTTTTAATTTGTATCTTTTTTTTTCCTTCTCTTTTTTGATATGTTGTCTTGGGTTTTGAAGGGAATCTTAATGGTTTTGTTGTTAATGGGTTGTTCTTAAATTCGATTATGATTCTTCCTTGATTCTAATTCCTAAGAATAAAAAAAAAAGATTCTTTCTTTGAAAAAATACACTATTTTGATGACTTGTTTAAAAATATATAGCTTTAAAGCAGTGAAAAGGATCAAAACAAAGGACTAATTTGATTTTTGTGCATGTTCAGACTTCAGATTGTAATTTGAAAGAAAATTTTCTCAGTTATATATAATCCTTAACTATTAATTATGAGAAGCGTAGATGATTCTGAAATAGATCTCTTGTATTCTCTCTCTCTCTCTCTCTCTCTCTCTCTCTCTCTTTTTAAATTATTGCAGAAGGTTGTGTTGAAGCTGGATTTGCATGATGACAAAGCCAAGCAAAAGGCTTTAAAGACAGTCTCAACTCTTTCAGGTACATATCTCTTACTTTCGTTTGTGCCCTCTCAAAGCTGAAAAAACTTTAATTTAAAGCAATTTGCTTTATCATTTCTGTGCTCTTTTATGTGAATTTGACGTGTTACACTTACATTCATCTACATAAAGTATGTATCTTTGTTAGAATTCCACCCTGTGAAAAGTTGTAGACCCCTTTTTTTACCCTTTTCTAGTGGAGGCCTTTCTTTTGTTTTTCAAATTTGCTGATGAGACTCTACAATTTGCCTAAAGTTTTCTACACAAACAAAGCTTTTAGCATAAACTAATTGATGTGACTCTGCATAAAGAAAATTTCCTATAAAAACAAACAAAAAAAATATTATGATAAAGTATTTACTTGATGGCTGTCCAAATGTTTTTATATTAAACACTGAAAATGATGGGACTGCTTAATATATTTTTATGGTTTTGAACTATTGCTTGTTGTTAAAATTTTTCTTCTGCCATGAATTCATGCAAGAAAGGTGATTTGTTTTTTAACTTCTGAGATTTGAATCTAGGTGAAAGCATATTAAGATGATTGAGTTCATGGTGAAAAGTACTTTGTCATATCATATTTTTCTTCTTTTGAGCTGGCCTTGGAAAAGCAATGATTTCCTCTTTTTGATTAACTTGGCTTTTTTTGGCTTTGCAAAATTTGATAGGAATTGATTCCATTGCCATGGACATGAAGGCAAAGCAATTGACAGTGATTGGAACAGTTGATCCTGTTAATGTTGTGAGCAAATTGCGCAAGTACTGGTCAACTGATATAGTATCAGTAGGGCCAGCAAAAGAACCGGAGAAGAAGGAGGAGCCAAAGAAGGAAGAACCCAAGAAAGAGGAAGAACAGAAGAAAGAAGAGCCCAAGAAGGAAGATGAGCAGAAGAAGGAAGAAGAGGCAAAGAAGGAAGAGGCAAAGAAAGAAGAACCCAAGAAAGAGGAAGAGAAGAAAGAAGAGGAGAAAAAACCACAGCCACCCCCAGACCCTGTTTTGGAGCTTGTCAAGGCTTACAAAGCTTACAACCCTCACATGACAACTTATTATTATGTTCAAAGCATGGAAGAGAATCCAAATGCTTGTGTTATTTGTTGACTGTTGGAAAAAGAGAAATGGGGGGGTGGGATGGGGGAAGAAATAGCTTTTTTTTCTGAAAATTGGTGATGGATTTGAATGTCATCATCGATGAGAATGGGAGGTAAAAAAAACAAAGAAGATGACTCCTTTGTATATAAATGGTGATGCCTCTTTTAAATCCCTTTTTATCATGTATAAGTAATGTGTTGGGTAGAAAACTAGATTTGAATAAATGAAATTTTCGAATTTGATTTTGAAACCCGTCAACTCCGTTAACGTGTACAATTTATACTTAGTCTTATCATCTACTTAGTGCTAACTGTTCTCCTTTTGAATCTTTCTCTTCCCCACAGCCACCGCCCAACAAAAAGAAAAAAGCAAAATATAAATTCTACCTTTGAATTTGAATCTGTTTGAATATTAATGCAATGCCACCTGAATCTGTTTTAGCCTTTAGGTTACTTTTGCTTGCTACAGTTGATGGGGGTGTTGGGGTGTGGGGGGGGGGGAGGGAGGAAATGGCAGCTGAAAAAGCAAATAAAAAAAGCAGTTAGCTCACATGTTTTGACAAATCCTTGTCCATGGTGGGTCACTGTGAAATTCTCATTTGGAGATTTCCTGCCTTTCTATATGTTACAATCTGTTGTTATATATAATGTTCATTGATGGATTTGTGGGTCTTTACTAATCTATCAAACAAATCTCTTTACGCTAAAAACTGAATGGTCCCAAAGCATTGGACGGTTCCATTCGAATCAAGTAATCATTACTTCTTTTTTTTCCAGGTTTCTCACTCTCTCTCGCTCCTTTCAGAGTTCATCCATTGTTAGCTGGCGAGCAAAAGGTGAGCTTGATTTACCTCGTGTAATTTTCTGGAGACCCATACTTATCGTTAGATATAATAACGAGTTAATAATAATAATAATTTTAGATACAGTACAAATGCGGTAAAAAAAATTATTTAATTATGATATAAATAGATAAATATATTAAAATTTATATAAAATAAATCATTAACAAATGAAAAATGATATAAACATATAATACTTTAAATAAAATTAAAACAATAAAATAATATAAATAAATACATAAATTATTAAATTTATTTCACATTATTTATAATAGAATTTTTTTTTCTTGAATCTACTAGCTTTGGGAGTCTCCTGTACTTCCATCACTGCTTTTGTCATATAGAAACCCAACTTAATTCGATTTCAAACTAAATTAATCAACTCTTTTGAATAAATTAAGTTTAGCAAGAACAAGAACAAGAACAAAAACAACAGACAACTGTTGTAATGCAAATAATATTCCACATGAAGACCTTTGCCATGGGACTTTGTACCAATTTCGAAGTATTAAAATCGAAAATGCATGTGACCCAAATGTTTATTTTTTTTCCCCCATAATTTTATTCTTTTTTTTTTTCAAATAAACATCTTAGGCATGTGCATTTGGTTTTTAACAAGCAATTAAATTAATCTTCTTTTTCTTACTTTTTGTTTTTTCTTTCGTATGGTGTTTTCATCAAATTCAAAACAGTGAAGGGTTGAAAACTAGTAAAACCTAAGAAAACTTGCAAAGGATCCCTCTAGATTCAGAGGAAAAAAAAAGGGTTTTGTTTTCAACTTTCTTTACCGTTAAAAAATGCATTACGCAAGCTTACCGATGTCTATCTCTTCAAATTAATCTAGATTTATTTATGATCGGACGTAAGTAAAAATTTTAATAATTTAAATCGATATTATATAATTTATATTATTATTTATAAAATATAAAAAACTTGTAAAGGCTTTTGAGCTATTCTAATTTAAATCTTAATAAGAAAAAAATTTTCAGACATTGCTCTGATACAACCATCACCTCTTCCTTAATCCATCTTGTCGGATTGTGAAATTGTCTTTTGGCGAATAACAGAAATTGTGTCTTAAATTAAACCTCTCAGGTCTCGATAACTACATCCTGTTTTTTTTAACCAATAATATAACCGTACATGTGATGGAGCTTGTGGAAATTTCATTTATTGAAATTTGATTGCTATACATGTGCATGTAAAGGATTTTAAATAAATAAATCAAATTGAATAAAATCATCATCACTAAGAGAAAATATTGATATTTTTAAATGTAAAATTTATTTTTACAATAAAATATAATTTTAATGTCATAATTAATTGGATAAAATTTAAATCGTTGTTAACTACACAAAATTTTAAGTTTAAAATGAATGATTCTTAAACTGTTACATTTTTTTCCTTATCTTTAAATATTTGTTGATTTAGATATTGAAGTGCATCTCAAATTTTTAATTTGAACTAAATGTTCAAGGAAATTAAATTTGGTACTAACAACTATGTGATCCAATGATAAAATATTAAAACTTTTAATTTTAATAATTAAAATTAAGTATTTGATGATCCTAGTGTGTATATATATATATTTGTATACGCGCGTGCAAGCGACTGCATGTATTTATATATATATAATGGGATAGGATCAGCTTGGATGGGCAAGGCAATGTGATAAGAGCAAGATCACATCACACCCCAGCAATGTTGGAGAAATAGAGGTGTAGAGAGACGTGAAGAGTGAGTTTTTCTTCGTCAAAAGGTTAACCAAACTAACCCCCAAGATTTAAGCAGCTAATTTGTCAGCAGGCAAAGCATGCGTGCATGCGTTGTTCTCTTCACGCTGATTGTCGTCTCAACTCAAACCTTATCACCGTCACTTCAATAATTAGTGTCACGTTACCTCTGCTCTGCTCTGTTCTGCATCTCCTAATAATGCAAAATAAACACCCGAAAAAAACACTTAAATCATTAGTAAGCCCATCTAAATTATTAACTAAAACAGGGGGATATTCATAAGATTTTATTGTAATTAATATTAATTTCTTTGGCCATTAATTTACAACATGATCCATGCTCATCATTTCTGCCTACTGTAGCCTTGAGTCCTTTCTTTTTGTTGGGATGTATATCCTCTTTAATTCTTCAAGATAATTAAACAGAAAGCTTACGCAACTCAATGTTTGATTGAGCTAACGAAGCCAAAATCTTGCCCTGTCATTTTATACCAATATAAGCATTTAAACTATTTGTTATGTAGTAGCTAAGACAAAACCCTTCGGTATGCTAAGGAACATTTGGCTTCTGGATTGCTTGGAAAAAGTTGTCAATTTCATGGAGTCGTTTCGACAAATCTGGCATAAAAATGTCCACGAAAATTTGCAATTATATTTTTAATCATGATGATGATGCACACATGTCGTGGTTACATCATGTTCCATGCCATGCTTGTTTTGTGTCTGAACTGTTTTTGTTTATATGTTTGAGCCACCCAAAGCGAAATTAGAAGGCATGAAATGGAATGTTAAAGCCAAACAAATCATGTCATATTGATTGTTTTTCCTACTTATTTGTCTCAGCCTGGAATCCACCTATTAATTTTATTTTAATTAGTGACTAAAATTGAAGACAATTGACAAACTTGCTCATCTACACATCACACTACTCAAGCTTTAGATGCAAACCACAAATTCAATTCATGAAATATATAATTACAATACCAAATCACATTTATTCACAATAATCAAACATCTTGGTACAGATTAAAAATCCTAGTTTTGTACGAGTAGAACAATAACTGTCACTACTGCTACTACCACAATGCATTTCATTTCATCTCCCACAAAAATAATGCTTACATAAAGCACAGACTTGAATGTGGGAAAAAAATGAAGATAAAAATATTATTATTCACCACCTGAACCTAATTCAAGTGGTTTAACAAATCGACCGTCGGACTAAAAGATTGGAAGGACTGAATTAATCTCAGCCATACCATAATCTCCAAACAATGAATTGAACTTTTATGACTTGAACTGCTAGATAAAGATGAGTGAACCGCATGAAGATATGCAATCTAATGCTACTCTGTACTTTTGAGTACTTAAGTCATCGCCCGGACAAGTGGTGAGTGGGGAGAAATCATGCGTGGAGACATGATGCTCTCATCGTATAATCTAATGGAAGAGAAGCTGAGGCGAAGATTTTTCTTTTGCCAACGTTTTCGCTTCTCTGTTGCAGCATGATGATCATCTCTTTGCTTTTCTTGGTCAAGCACGAATGTTCGAATCCTGTCGAGTGCTTCTTCCACAGTCTCGTCATCCATGTTCGCGAAACAGACCCTGAACCAGCCAGGTTCCGAGCATTGGAAAGATGAACCGGGTGAAACATTGAGTTTCACTTTATTGATAATCACACGCCACAGTTCTATTTCTCTCTCGATTGTCTGTTCTTTAAGGAGTGGTCGCATGTCCATCCAGAAAAACAACCCAGCATTGCTTTTTAAGCAAGAAATTCCTACTTGTTCAAGTCCCTTGGTGAAAACATGGTGCCTCTTTGCTAACCTCTTCGAGCTTTCCCTCAGGAAATTCCCAACAAACTCGTCGTCAGAAAGCATTGAAGCAAGTAAATATTGGGTTTGAGAGGAGACTAATCCGAAGCTCGACATCTTACGAGCACAATTCACAACATCATCATTGAATGAGTAAACAATACCGACCCGAAAACCAGGCAATCCCATGTCCTTGGACAAGCTGTAAACAATGTGAATGAGATCAAGGTTGCAATCCATGTCTTGTATAATCTCAGCGACGCTAATGAATCTAGGGGAGCTGAAGACTGTAGCTGCATAGATTTCATCGCAGACAAGGTGGATGTTCTTTTCATTAACGAAGCTGACTAAGCTTCTCATTGTCTCCCTGTCCAAGACCGTGCCCAAAGGGTTCGAAGGGTTTGCTAAGATCACGCCTTTGACATTGATGTTCGAGCTTTGAGCCTTTTCATAGGCTTCTTCCAAGGCGGCTCTTGTTATATGAAAATTGTTTGAACTTTTGCAGTCAACTGGAACTATTTCCAAACCAGTGCGCCATCTTAGGTCCCGGACAAATCTGCATAGTTTTTTAAATAAAAAACCAATTGACTAAAACTCATACAGTAAAAATTAATATTTGGAAAGAAGAATAATTATTTATAAATGAAAACGTTTCACATGAGGTTTTTAAAAGGTAAAAAAAGTAAGAGGAGAATTATGGTTTTAACACTCTTAATAAAGATGGAAAATTAAGAGCATCGAAAATTCTCCAAAAAACAACTAGTAATTTCTAAAGTTTGTTTGAATTTCGAGGAATTAATGTCAAAGTAAATGTCTACTTTTTAGACTTTTGAGGTCAAAGGTCAATGACAAATTTTCAATTTTCATACTCTATTTATATGTGTGATATTCTATTTTTTTATCCCAAAATTATTTTCTTTTTTACTTGTTTGAACACTAAAAATTCTTATAGATATAGGAAATTGACCCCTATGTCATGAGCATTCTATACTATACATGGTGAGAATTAAAAGAGCATACGAGGTTTTAATAAGCAAAGAAAAAAACCATTTTTAGTTAAAATATTTCAAAACCGTGTGGTCAAGGATCTCTTGTTTTCTACATTAATTTCCAAAATACTTTTCACACTTGCGTGACACTTTTACATCCCCGACCCACTAAATCTCTAGATTGTGGAAGCAAAACACTCCTATTTTGTATTGAAAAGTACAGAATTCTATGTTTTGTAAAGTCAAAATGTCAAATCTTAAATTAATATTTTAAAATCCAAAAGGAAATATAATAATTAAAAAAAAAAAGAAAACTAATGAGAGTACGTACGTACCCTGCATAATAAGGAGAAGGTACGAGAAAAGCGTCGCCTGGGTCGGCCAAGCAAAACATGACCGTCTCGTTTGCTCCGGTGGCTCCGCCGCTCATTACTATACGGGTCTGATCAAATTTAACCTTGTTACCTCCTACTCTTCCCATAAACTTCGCAACAGCCTGCAGAAGAAGAACAAGTAATAATTTATCAGAAAACACCATTATTATTTGTTTAGTTAAACATATATATATATGTATATATATATTTATATATGATATTCATCCAAATTCGGGTAATAGAGGTTCACTACATTAGGAGATGTAAATATTTGAGCATTTTGGTACCTCTCTGAACTCTTTCAGGCCGTGATAATCCTGATAGATTGCAATATCTTCGAACTTATCAACTCCTTCAGCAGTGCAGATGGAAGCATCAGGGTTTTCCAGAATCCACTTTTTGATCAAATCAAAGCAAAGCTGAAAATGAACAAAGAATAACGAAACAAGAACATGGTAATTAGTTTTCCATTCAAGGTAGTAGATTATATGCTGTAAGTGAGATTCAAGGTGCAAAGTCATGAAGAAGTTGGGATAAAAAGCAACATATTACCTGATTCTCAGCTAGTCCCATTTGAATGACCCCATCAGGATTCCGAGTGGGGTGAAAAGGGTTGCTGTCGTACGCTTTCCACCCATCAAAATAAGGTGAATTCTCCCCATGTCGGTCGTCAGTGGCTATCCTAGACAAAAGCTGTCGATTCCTTCTTGTAAACACCATTTCTTCGTCCTACAGTCCTACTGTGCTGCTATAAGCTTAAAACTTTGCAGTGAGCAATTAGTGATAGCTGAAGGACTACTGAAGGAATGTGTTATGGGAATGAATGAGTTGGAAATATCGACAGAAGTATAGTTGTACATATAGGATAGGAGATCTAAGACTAAAGGAAGATACAGAAAAAGTCTATTCAAAGTTTTGATTTTAGACACTGGGAAACTACGCTTTAAGCTCAAGACAAGTAGGAAAGCACGTGGAACTAACCCTTGTTTCTTTGGTCTAAGCTTGCTTCGTAATAGCTTTCGTGCGACAGATTGATCATGCCATGCACGTGTAATCGAACTTCTGTTTTTCTCTTCCTTAATTCAATTGTTCCAGGATGAAATTTCCGTGAAACAGCAGCAGATCCGCAGTGCTTTGAAAGGGATTAATTTTGAGAAATCAAAGATATACATATACATATACATATTATGATCTTGCCTTCGTCGAATTTTCAAACTTAAAAATTTATAGCTGACAATTATGTATGACGAACAGGATTAATTTGGTACGATAGACTAACATCTTTTTGGTCGGCTGTCAAACTTATCCCCTCCATTACAGCTCTCTACAAAAAAAAAAAAAAACAAAAATCACAATTATCACATTTTTCTTTTCAAAGACAAATGTCCGAAGCTCGATGAAAATATGGGATCCTTCAATTTTCTTATTTTTGACTTGCCCACTTCCCTGCAACTTTCAGCTAACTATTCCTTGATTTCTTCCCTTAAAATGGCAAAAACTTATCCAGTTTTTCAACTTGTTTTTAATGGCTAAAAAACAATGAATTCTCATTTGGTTGGATCGTTTAATCTAATGAGCAAACATAGGAAAAGGGAGGCATGTTCAGCTGAGTTGGGCAAAGCACTTTTGGCTGAAATTATACGATCCCCTGCTTGCAGGCTCCATGCCGTCCACGTTGGTCATCGTATTTGATTGCGCGTTTGATTTTTTAACTTTTATTCCCGGATTTCCTGGAAGTAAGCGTTGTTAGCCATGTAAAACGTGACACGTGTTTCGTAATCACCAGCGAGGAAAGATATACTCCAAGTTTCCATTCACTGAAGCTGTAGGTCTGTGCTACCTGAAATAGAAACCAAAGATTTCCTCGATTTATAACGTTCATCATGGATCAAATCAAATCTCAAAAACTATCTCAGTTTGACTTCAAGGAGCCCATAGTCGGAGAAACCTTTATGCTATCAATAATTACTTATCTACCTCAACTCATTTCACGTTAAGATAACACGTATAAATTCTTTTAAATTTATAATTTTTAAAAATTTATTCTGTGTATATGTCATTTGAGTTAATATTCAATTAGTATCCTAATTGTTAGTATTTAGCACGTAGAAATTAACAATAAAATTAGGAAAAATCATTAGATCGTCAATTAAGTAGACATATGTTTTGAAAATTAAAACTCATAAAATTCATGATCGATCCATGTATGGGATGTA
Organism: Adansonia grandidieri; assembly: GCA_038382065.1. Classification (NCBI taxonomy): domain Eukaryota; kingdom Viridiplantae; phylum Streptophyta; class Magnoliopsida; order Malvales; family Malvaceae; genus Adansonia; species Adansonia grandidieri. The sequence continues at coordinate 7,720,568 of JBBYHK010000004.1, forward strand.
TAAATAAAAATAATTAATGTAATCATTTACTCTGATTAGCTACGTACGTTGTTGAGAGAATGTATATATACAGTTAGAGGTTTAGATCACAAAATCTAAAGTAATTTGCTTTATCCAATATGCCTAGCAATTCTTAATTTAGGGCTACCGATGATTTAATTTGAAATGTAATCAATCGCATGTTTCATATTTTCCAACTCATAATTCATATGTAAATAGTTAATTAATCTTTTATATTTAAGAAAAACAACCTTAAATAGTTAAAATTTGACACTCATAACCATCTATGTTAAAGAAAATTATTGTAAGTTGTAACATTTCGATGCCGAAATTTTAGGAGTTCTTTTATTTTAAAATGTGTTGTTATTATTTGGTCATTGTATTGTAACGTTATTGGCATTTTAGCTACGAAGGTTAACCTTCCTATGTATATGTTTGGTCCTACCTTTATAAGTAAAAGTGAGACTAAATAAATTTTACTTGAGCTCTTAAAATTTGTAAGTCATTTATTTTTAATAAAAAACAAAAAAAAAAAAAAGGATAAGAGAAAGTTCGGGAAAGGAAGTTTTTTCGTATCTTATTTTAAAATATGTAAATTTTTACGAATAATTTATATTTTTTTTCAAAATTCTCTTTATTCGTTATTCAATAAAAAAATAAAAAAAAAACCTTATTTGTCTCTCTAACTTTTCACAAAAAACAGTTTATGTGTTTGAGAGAGAAAGTAAAAGCCTTTATGATGGTTCCCGTAATTAGCTTTTTATGAGTTAATTACTAAGTAGCTTTTGCTTTATTTTTTTAAGGTTTTATTTTTCATAAATGCTTTCTTTTAGCTAAAAAATTAAAAAAACGAATCTAAACAAGCTTTAAATTTCAAGTCATCTTATTTGATCATATCGTCTTTTATGTAATAAAAAATTACTTTTAGGTGAGTTTTTAGATTCAAATATTTGAAAATCTCATAACTTACAAATTGGTTCAAAAAAATTCAATAATTAGATAACTTACAATCTAATTTCAAATATTTGAACAGTTCATATTCTAAATATGACTTTAAAATTTAAAATTTAAAACTTAGAGCCAATTCTATCTTATGACATAATGGATTAATTCATATTT
>JBBYHK010000004.1:7724790-7738587 GCA_038382065.1 Adansonia grandidieri
ATATATATATATATGTATGTATGTATATATAGCAGTTGTATGGATTACATTTTAAAATTTATTGTGTTTTATGTTATAAAGGTTGTATAAAAAACTATATACTTGGAGTTTGCTTAGAAGATAAAAGTTTTCCCTTTTAATTTTTCTTTTTGAAAAAAAAAATTAAATTGTGTGATAAGAATTGTTTCTTTTGTAGGCTTGAAAAGGATAGGTCTATGACCGTTGCATGGACAATATAAAGAATAGGAAATTTCCAGATAAGGGGATTGTCTTTCATTCTAATTTGGTAACATTTTACTCGAAGGTACTTTTATTTATTGTAGTTTTCTAGATCATTAAAGTCCTTCCAAATAAAAAAAAAAAAAAAGAAAGACTTATACTTAAATGTTTCTATCAAGTATAAATTAAGGAATACAAATGCTATGTGTATTATATTTCATTACATTTATGTTTCATGTAACATTTATGTATGTGCATGTCTCTAATTGTATCTCCTATGTTTGATTGATGACTATTTGACCCTTTATGTTTATAATTATCTTTTGATTCCATTTTAATGATTCTATTAATTAGGAGTGCCTTGATTTTATGTGTTTAAATTATCTATTTTGTCTAAATAGATAATGCTATTTGTTTTAGAAATAAATAAAGGATTTTGAATTGGAATTTGAAGTTAAAGAACAATATGATACTAATGAATTTAATGTTTATATACTTTAAAGATCGATTGTTGTTTGTTAAGAAATACTTAGGAGAATAAGTTAGAAATTTCTTATATAAATAGTGGGAGTCTCATTCATTAATGTGTTCAATTTTTTACCTTAATCATCAACCAAAACCTGTTTCAGTACAAATATCTAGATTTGCTAATCTTGAAGCTTCGGTCACTGAGGTTTCAATTTTTTAACTTTTTGATTTTTTTTTTTTTTTAGATTTTAGCATTGCAGTATAATATCAAGATTAAAGAACAAAAGATGTAGGCTGATGCTATTCAATTGGAATTAATTGAAGAACTTGCTTTGCCTTAAAACAATACTTTTAAAAGATCATTAGGTAAATTATTTACTTGATCTTATTTTATACGTTTATAAATCTAGGTCATATGGATATAGCTTGGTTTCTTTGAATATCTGATTGAACTTAATATTTGGTCAAATGGTTGACAAAGATTATGAAACGGATGGTTGACAAAGATATTGCCTATTTTGTCCCTAATTCGATCCATGCTATTAAGAATAATCGATGCTAAACTACTAATTATGCCTCTTAATTAATTATTTTGTTCCAACAATATGAATATATAGATGAAGTTATTTATATTTAATTAATTTTTTCTCTCTATATAAACATGATATATTATTCAACTTAGCAATATATAGGTATATAGTTACTTCATTCTAAATTTTCAGTTATTTTATATTTTGAAGGAAGTTGTTATTCAAGCATTCTCACATAAGATTGTTATTATCAATTGATTCAAATTTCCTTTCCAAATTATAGGCAAAAATGGGTATGATCTAAGATTTTAAAGGTTCTTTACAAGTTCTCAGGAATTTTGATGCTGATATTTCTTTTGAAATGTAAGCTACAACAATAAAATTTGTGGCAGGAAAGCCTAACAAACATGTAAGCTAAACCTTTAATATATATATATATATATATATATTGTTTGCATTGGTATTATTATTGTTGTATTTTAAGATTCTTTTCATTGTTTAAATACAATTACGATCATAATATCAGTTATTTTTCAAAGTTAGTTTGTTTATATCTCTACCTCTATTATTTTATAATCCTACATTCACATGGACACATGACCATGATGAAAAGCGTGATTATAAGTCCATAACCCAAAAAAATGATTTTAGTTTTATATCTATCATTTCTTGAGTATATAAATATTATTGTATAATTAATTTTATAGCTTACAAATTAATCTCACCTTAATAAAAACATTCTTATTTATCCCGCAGTAAAGCGCCGGCATGATTCTAGTATTATATAATTTTTAAGTTATTTATCTGATATCATAATATATTTTAATTTTTGCTTATTATATTTATGTAATTATTTTTAATATCATTAAATCTATTAAAAAAATTAAATCAAGAATGTGAGTTGTTTACAAGGGTTTCATTTAATATATTATTTTATTAAACATAACTATTAGTATATTAAGTATGAAATTTTTTTAATTTTATAAATAAAATTAAAAATCATCAAATATTTTATTTATTTTTTAATTTTTAAATATATAATAAAGATATATAATAATTTTTTAATCAATTTATGAAATTAAAAAAATTCTATCTATCTAATAATAATTTTTTTATTAAATTTAAAAAATAATGCACCGATTAATTTTATTTTTTTTGTATTTCTTTTAATATATTATCAAATTGTTAAATTGTTAAAATACTGCCACCAACACAAATGATGATCTGCTTCGGGCTTTGGGATGTCTTTACTTCTTTTTTTTTTTTCTAATGACCAGATTATGTGTTTTTCTTCGTTGGGTTCTCTGATTTTTTATGCGCTTTTAATTGTTTCCCTTCCTTCTTTTGCCTTGGGCTTTGTAGGGGATCTTATGACTTGGTTGTTGATGGGATTCTGATTCTTGTTTAATAGAGATCCCTAAGAACTAAAAAAGAATCACTTCTATATAGTATCTTTCGGTTAAAAATTCATTATTTTGATGACTTGTTTAGAAATATATAGCTTTAAGGAGACAATAGGTTTTATACTTTGGAGAATTCCATAGTAAGATATGGCTCAGCTTCTTTTGGGACTATGAAACTTGTCTTTCTTGAAGTTCCACCATCTTTAGTTTTGTCATCTTATTTGATGTTCCAAGCAACGACAAAGTATCAAAATGAATGAGTAATTTGATTTTTGTTCATGTTCATATTGTAATTTGAACGAAAATTTACTCAAATTTGGGTGATGAGCCGCTGCAATCTGCATAAAGTAATTCCTATACAAGCAAAGATTTTAGCAAAGATTTATCGTAAAGTAATTACTCGATGGCTGTCCAAATGTTCTTTTTCTTTAATATTGAACGCAGACAGCGATGGTTCTGCTTAATATGTTTGTATGGTTTAGAACTTTGCTTTTGATTGTCTCTTGTTAAGTTTCTCTTTTGCCAATGACTTGTGGATCTTTATGACAACAATTTTCTTCCTGCAAGAGAGTAATATGTTTTTAATTTCTGAGATTTGCATCTAAATGGAAGCATATTGAAATGATTGAGCTTTACGAGGAAAAAGATTGGCTTGCCCAGATGCGATAGATCCAGCCCAATTCCAATTGAGTCTGGACACTAGTCTTGGAGTTCGAGCTATGCCTAAAATACTATTTAATTAATCAAAAATGTTTTATTTAAGTTTAAATTTAATATTTATGAACAATAAAAATAAATTTATTTTAGTCTAATGAGCTGCCTTCGTCCAGGTTTAATTTAGTGACATCCTTATTCTTTTGTGCTGGGCTTCGAAAGGGAACGATTTTTCCTTTTTGATAAACTTGCGTTCTGGTTTGCAAATTTCATAAGAATTGATTCCATATCCATTGCTACGGATATGAAGGCAAACCAATTAACAGTGATTGGAACAGTTGATCCTATAAAACGTGGTAAGCAAATTACGCAAGTACTGGCCAACTGAGATAGAAGCAGGAGGGCCAGCAAAAGAACCAGACAAGAAGGAAGAACCCAAGAAAGAGAAGGAACAAAAGAAAGAAGAGCCCAAGAAGGAAGAGGAGCCGCGGTCACGGCCACCGCCAGACCCTGTTTGGATTTGGGAGCTTGTCAAGGCCTAACAAAGCATGTAACCCTAACATGACCTCTTATTACCGTGTTGAAAACATAGAAGAGAATCCAAATTCTTGCGTTATTTTTTGACTAACGCTCGGGGAAAACCGGTGATGGACTTGATTTGAATGTCATCAATGAAAATAGGAGTAAAGCCAAAGAAGATACTTATGTCCTTTTTTTTCCTGTATACTTAATGTGTTGTGTAAACTGTAAAAACTAGACTGAATAAATGAAATTTTGGAATGTATACATACTAGTCTCATCTTTTACTGCAAACCGTGCTCTTTTTGAATCTTCCTCTTGCCCTCCACCCCAAGCAAAATCAAAATTTTACCATTGAATTTGACTCTGTTTGAATATCAATGCAGTGCCAATCAATCAGTCAATTGATCTTATTCGTTTAGGGTTTTCTGTTTGCTGATGTTGTTGGGGAGGGAGGGAATGGCAGCCGAAAAGCAACAAAATTAGCTCACATGTTTTAACAAAACCATATAAATTACAAATGAAATTGTGAGTTTAACCCATGCATAAAATTATTTCATATACCGTGTCTTAAATAAGACATGAAATCAAATTTTCATTACTTTATATATATATATATATATATATATATAATATTTATATAATCGTATTATAATGAAATTTGGAGATTGCCCTTTCTATGTGTTACAAATTCATGATTTGCGGCCTTTATCAAATTCATGATTTGCGGGCCGATATCAATCTATCTGTAACAAAAGTCTCTTACGTGAAACTTGATGATCCCAAAATCCCAATGCATTGGTCGGTTCATTCAAGTAATAATCATTATTCATTTCCAGGTTTCTCATTCTCTCTCTTCCTCTATTTTCAGAGTTTAGCCATTAATAGCTGGAAACCTGGAGGTTGGCTCATTTTAACCTCGTGTATTGTAATTTTCTATCTGTAGAAGCATACTTTTCTTTATTCTTTTCAAAAAAAAAAAAAAATCATTCCTCCTTGAATTTTCAAGTTAGATGTTTGAAATCTCCAGTACTTCTATCACTATATTTGTCATCTAGTAACAACCCTAATTCTATTCAAATTAAGTGAATCAACTCTTTGAATTAATTAATTTAGCAGAACAAGAAAAAAAATATAACAACATGACTGTTATAATGCAATATTCCACATTAAGACCACGCCATGGGTGGACCTACAGTATTCATGTATTAAAATTGAACATGCATACGACTAAGGTGTTTCCTTTTTCTTTTCCCCTAATTTTATTATTTCTTTTTGATAAGTATTAGGTGACCCCTCTTAGACATGTGCATATTCAATCATCATGTTTTTGAATAATTAACAAATACGAATTGAATTAAATATATCATGTTAATCATTTTAAAACATACTGTGTTGTACTTATTAAATTATTTTTTTATTTATTAAATGAATTACATTCGTATCGTTTTCAAAATTATCAGAAGCGTAAAAAATATGAATTCTATGGCAAAATTTTTAGCAAGATTCTTCACCATGAAAAAAAAAAATGCTTTACGCAAACTGTTTTTTTTTCTTTTTCGTGTCTTCTTTTCCAGCTTAATCCATCTTGTCAGCTTGTGACCAATATATTATCCATTGGCCAACAAAAGCAATTGTGTCTAAATTAAACCACCTCAAGAACTTTATCCTGTTTTCACCTAAGTATGTTCAATGAACTTATTTAAACCGCACATGACAAGCGTGATAGAACTTGCAGAAATTTTTGATTAATCTTGGAAATTTGATTTTCTAAAACATGAACAAATAAATAATTTTTTTTAGAAGAAATTAAATTATTAACCTCTAAATTATACGACTTTTTTTTAGTACTCCGAAAAATTTGACTTAAAATATAAATTACTCGAGGATATTATTGAAAAGCATGTTAAAAGGATAATTAAAGCCATAAAAATGAACAAGTTAAAGTTCAGTTCCATTTTAAAATCACTTTGACGTACCTATTGAAACATCATGAAAAATGAGTTTCTTATATATATATATTTATATATATATATGTGTGTGTGTGTGTATGTATGTATGTATGTAAGAAAGTCAGACACATTATTATATGAGGATAAATTTATCATTTATATTTAAATATGGATTAGTGAGATAATACATGTCTCATTAATTTTTTTATTTTCTTTAAAAATAGTTTAAAGGATATTTATCATCTCACAAATCCTACTTGTAGATATTTTATATTTGATAGTTATCCTTTTAAGATATGTAAAGAAAATCTCTCTTTTCAATGTCATAATTAAAATTGAGAAGAGTTATATCACTATAAATATTTGTTGGTCATGATTCTTATTTGTGAGTATGATCACATTTGTAAAACACATGATATATATAGGCACACACACCGATAGTAATCAATTAAGGTGAGGTAAGGATTTTCAAAAAACACTAGGCTGCTAAGGGTTGGCAAAGGAAACGTGAAGAGACCTAGCCCAGCATTGTTGGAGAGGTAGTAGAGACGTGCAGAATGAAAAAACCAATCCACAACATGCTTTTCTTTGTCAAGAGGACGTCTGCCGTAAGGTCAGGTGGTCAATCCGTTTAACATTTAAAATCAATTCGCATGCCTGCATTGCTTGCCTGCTTCTTTTGACTTCATTTTATCGAAAATATATCAAATTTTTTTAGCACTCTCCACTTCAATAATTCACATTCTTATCTTGCTAATAATGTGTGGGAATGTGGAGGAAAACAACGATATAGGTGCTCAGAGATTGTGACGAGGCTAATAATATTATTGGTTGGGAGGCTACAGGTTAGTCGCTAGCTTTGCATATTTTCTACTTTTGTTGGGTGTCTACATATGGACTAGGAGAGTTGCAGCTTAGTCTTTCACATTACTAAGCAATCTATGATTGAATGACGTAGAATTGGTTTCTTAGATCATGGAGGGTACGACAGAAGTTCAACATACCTTTCCTTAAAAATCAGTGCATCATGAAGGGTGCAAAAATCGAAGTATTTCGAAGACATTGGACTCGATTAGATCTTACACAGAAAGTTAGTTTGTGGGATTCAAAGTTCATGTATGGACTTAATTATAGCTAAAATATTCTAGGTAATTGCAGGCAGTCAGATTTAAATTGCTTCTAATTAACTTGACAAGAGGTTTTTAGCAATTACTAGTATCAGTATCAGTCCCTTTGATGGTAAACTAAGGCAATGTATACTATAACTTTACAATAATTCCTACATGCTCGGTGACATATCCCCTTATCCTTAATTCCAAATTTTCTTCGGATAATAATATTGAATTTATACATACTCTTGATTATTCTAGAGGATAAATGAAACTCGAAAGCACTAGCCATGAGGAAAGCCTTGGACGGCAAACAGAAGCTTTACGCAAGTTAATGTTCGATTGAGCTAAACAAAAGCCAAAATTTGATCCTGGACTATGGTACTGAGATATATATGTATATATTCATAGAAAAAAAATGAAAAATTGGTGTCATTTATTGAAGAGATAGCTTGAAGGGGCAATCAACTGCAGAATTGGGTGCAAACATATTGTTCCTGGTGGGGGCAGGATGTCTCATCTGGTTGAATAAATGACTTCAGTTTTACGTTTCTATGTTTGTGCAGATTCAACCCAAAACGTGGTTCCAATTGCCATCTGCCACCACCACAGTAATTTGGTTGAAAAAATTGACCTGTTGTTGCACCGATATATATATGTATATATAACAGGGTTTCATGCTCGGACCTGTATATATATACGTGTCGTCTGTTTTTGCAAAGATTCAAACCAGTTCTAATCGTTAAAGTAAACAGAGTATGCAATTGACGTTGATATTAATTAGTTAGTTCTTGATAATAAGAAACCATTTGTAAAGTTAATTAACTCGGAAGATCGTTGAGATTTTGACGGGGTTGGAGAATTGAGTGTTAGCAGATCTCTAACAGAAAAATAAACGTTGAAGTTGGATTTTGGAATACATTTCGATATTTAAAGTAGCCAGATATTTGAGAAAGATGAAGAAAATTGCTAAAAGAAAAATAAAGAAGACGGTAGTATAATCGATAATTAGGTTGTTCTCCACTAACTATAGAACTTATCCTTGATAACAACCCGAACTAAAAACACAAATAAGTATACACCAAACAAAAATAACAAGAAAAAAAATAATTAAAAACAATAAAATACAGTACGAAGTCGATATGTACATACTAGCATGATAAAATCTATATATTATTAATTAATAAAATGTTAAATTGTTATATATTATTAATAAATATATAACAATTTAAACATTATTCTAATACAAAAACTACATGAATTATCAATTCTAACACGGATTGGGTTCCTGTTAATCTTAGATAATTCCTAATTTGTCAACATCAGCCAACCTAAATCAAGAGAAGAAAGCTTAGATTGTCCAAAAATTTTCCTTAAAGCCATATTTTTTAAGGTATATTTTTTTTTGGAATGCATTGGTTCGTAGGTTAACAGTATACCTACTTCAGTAAGCCGTGGAATATTTGGCTTCCGGATATCAGTTGAAAACTTCTCAGATTTTCATAGTGTCGTTGGGACAAATCGAGTATACAAAAATATATATTTTCTAATTCATCATGATCAAGTCATGTTCCAAGCCATGGTTGTTTGTTTGAACTGTTTTTATTTATATGTTTGCATCCCCATAGCAAATTTAAGGGGTGACCAATTAAATTAAATAAAGAGTATTCATGAATTAGAATTTAATTTAAATGATTTATTAGGAATTTTTATTTTAATATTTACAATTTTATTTTTGAATTTTTAAGTTTTAACTTCTTTAAAATTTAAAAAAAAAAAAAAGAAAACAAAAATCGATAACCCCTTCGAGCTTTAGATGAATGCCACATAATTGAATTCATAAAATAATTAGAAGCCAAATCACATTTATTATAATTGTTACAATAATCAAACATCATGGTACAAATTAAGGCTCCTAGTTTTGCAACCTTTACGATTACTACAATACATATTGATCTCCCACAAAAATAATGCTTACAGCATAGGCTTTAATGTGGGAAAAATGAAAAAGAAAAAGATTAGTATTAAGAAGAGAATGAAATTACCAGTGATTTAAATGCCTGATATTAACTATTCAAGCAAATAGAAGTCAGACTAGAATATAGTAACTAAATTGATCTGAGACATATCAATTTCCTAAAAATATTGAGCTTTTCTGATGAACCATAAAGATTATTAGAGATGAAATAATGCTGCATGCGTCGTAATTACTGGTTTTTAAGTCCTGGCTCGAACCAGTGGTGAGTGAGGAATTGGGGAGTGAGGGGAAATCATGCGTGGAGAAATGAGACTTTCGTCGTATAACCTAGACGATGAGAAGCTGATGTGAAGATTTTGCTTTTGCCGACGTTTAGACTTGTCTGCTGCAGGTTCGTGATCTTGTTCTTTTACTTGAAGCACAAATTCTCGGATTCTGTCTAGTGCGACCTTGACAGTCTCGTCATCCATGTTTGCGAAGCAGACCCTGAACCAGCCAGGTTCCGAGCATTGGAAAGAAGAACCTGGCGAAACGTTGAGTTTCACTTTGTTGATAATCACACTCCACAGTTCTATTTCGCCCTTGAGAGTTTGTTCTTTGAGGAGTGGTCGCATGTCCATCCAGAAAAATAAACCAGCATTGCTTTTTAAACTAGAAATGCCAACTTGCTCGAGTCCCTTGGTGAAAACATGGTGCCGTTTGGCTAACCTCTTTGAACTCTCCCTCAGGAAACTCCCAACAAATTCCTCGTCAGAAAGCATTGAGGCAAGCAAAAATTGAGTCTGAGAAGAGACTAATCCGAAACTTGACATCTTGCGGGCACAATTAACAACAACATCATTGAAGGAGTAAACGATGCCGACCCGAAATCCAGGAAATCCCATGTCCTTGGATAAGCTGTAAACGATGTGAATGAGATCACGGTTGCAATCCATATCTTGTATAATCTCGGCAATGCTAATGAATCTGGGAGAGCTGAAGACAGTGGCTGCATATATTTCATCGCAGACAAGGTGGATGTTCTTTTCGTTAATGAAGCTGACCAAGCTTCTCATTGTCTCTTTGTCCAGGACTGTGCCTAAAGGGTTCGAAGGGTTCGCTATGATCACGCCTTTGACATGGATGTTAGACCTTTGAGCTTTTTCATAGGCTTCTTCCAGGGCTGCTCGTGTTACCTGAAAATTATTTGAGCTTTTGCAGTCAACTGGAACTATTTCCAACCCAGTGCGCCATCTTAGGTCCCGAGCAAATCTGCATAGTTTTTAAATTTCAAAAAAAAAAAAAAGACTAAATTTGGAAATTAAGAGGAGAATTACGTTTTTAACACTCTTAGTAAAGCAGGAAATTTATGGAGAACATTGGGAATTGTCCAAACGGCTGGCTACCTATATCCTAAATTTTAGTAGAATTTTTAAGGAATTAGAGTCAAACTAAAGGTCTACTTTCAGAATTTTCTGCAAGTCATAGGTCAATGGCAACAGTCCAATTTACTTTATACTATGTTTTATACTAATGCAACATTCATGTTCATATCTGTAACATATACTTCAAATTTCTTAATTATTATTATTTTTTTAAATCACGTCAGGTTGAACTAACTTATTGAATAAAATTATTATCAAACCACTTTGTTATGTAGGTGTTGACTTTGAAGACCAAATTCTATTATATGGAAATTGCCTCCAATCACACTAGCATTATATTTATGGTGAGAATATGTAGGGCACTTGAACTTTTAATAAGCAAGAGAAAATAACCAGTTCAGACTGCAACGTTCTAAAAAGGCCATGCCTTTGACAAATTAAATTAAATGAAAATAAGAATTTAAAAAAAAAAAAAAGGAAACGAAAAGAAAGATCAGCTACCCAGCATAATAAGGTGAAGGAACAAGAAAAGCGTCGCCTGGATCGGCCAAACAAAACATGACAGTCTCGTTAGCACCGGTAGCTCCGCCGCTCATAACTATACGGTTCGGATCAAATGTGACCCTGTCTCCACCTACTCTTCCCATAAACTTTGCCACAGCCTGAAGAAGAAGAAGAAGAAGTAATAATTGATCAAGATATGCCGCCATTATTTGTTCTTCACTGCGTTAATTACAAGTAATAATAAATAAATAAATGTTGGAGTATTGTTCAATTTTTCATACCTCTCTAAACTCCTTCAGGCCGTGATAATCCTGATAGATGGCAATATCTTTGAACTTATCGACTCCTTCAACAGTGCAAATGGACGCATCAGGGTTTTCCAGGATCCACTTCTTGATCAAATCAAAACAAAGCTGGAAGAAAAAAAAACAACAACAAAGATATGGAAGAAGAAGACGAAGAAGAAGAAGAAAATTGGTAATTAGTTTGCATGCGATCATTGCTGTGAAATCCAGGGTGGCCCCCAAAGAAAAAGAAAAAGCTGAAGTCATGAAAGTTGGAACCAACCTGATTCTCGGCTAGTCCCATTTGGATGACCCCATCAGGATTCTGAGTGGGGTGAAAAGGGTTGCTGTCGTACGCTTTCCACCCATCAAAATAAGGTGAATTCTCCCCATGTCTGTCGTTAGTGGCTATCCTCGACAAAAGTTGTCCATTCTTCCTTGTAAACTCCATTTGTGCTCCTCCTATATTGTAAGCTTCTAAGTTTGAAACAATTGGAGTGGGGAGGGGGGTGGGTGGGGACAAACGGTGATGATAAAGGAATATTTTTATGTTATGGGAATTAATCAGTGAAAGCCGAGGCTGGTCTGGATAGCAAACAACCGAATAAAATGCCTGTATTTATAGGAAAAGAGAATTAGGCGGTCATTTTGAAAGTTCTAATTCCACGAGGGAGAATTCAACGGAATGTTTGATTTGGTATAATAAAATAGTAAGAGAGTAAAATAATTAATTAATGATAATAAAATAAAGTAAGAATAAATATTACATAATTTGATTTATTAAATAAAATTAAAAAATATTATTATTTTATTTGGTTGTTTAAAATAAAGTTAAGGAATAAATAAATAAAATTATTGTATCTTTAAATAATAATATTTTTATTTAAAAACTAAAATTATATTTCTTAATCTCTTTAGAATTATATTGAAATAATAAAATATAAAATTTTTATAATAAAAATAAAAATTAATAATTTTTATATATTATTTACTTTTCTATTATTTACTTTCATTTTTCATTTTAAAATAATATTTATAAAAATATTTTTAAAATAAGGTTATTAAAACCTCCCTTCTCTCTCTACAATATTCATCTCTCCTTCTTTACATTTAACCCAGAACCAAAAACCACTGTCGACCACCGTTGTCCTCGCTGCCACAACCGCCGTCTTACCCAGAAAATTTCCAAACTTCATCCAAATCTTCCTCTCAATCTCCTCTTTCCATTTGTCTAGTTGGTTTTTTTTCTAGAAATCACCATAAAAGCGTAGATCCACAAATATAAATCGAGAACTTCACCTCCATTTCGCCGTTGGCTGCTGCTCCAAAGTCTACCTGTTCTTCATATGTTTTTCCTCATCCACTTCGTTTTCTTTTCCCCAAATTTCGAGCCCCCAAACCCCCTTTAAAGCACCTAACTTGAAAACCCTAGGAGAAAGAACTTCTGATTTATTAATCATCTTTTTGGTTGGCATATTGTTGTGATTATGTTTTGATTGTCTTTTATAGTTGTTCGTTGAAAGGTAATTGAATTGGAGAACTTACAAAGTGATCAACCCGATTAGGGGTGAAGAAAAATAAATAAATAAAATTATAAAAGATAAATTAAGAATTGAAAACTCTGCTAAGTAATGCATGGTAGAAGAAGAGGACCAAAGGCTTTTAGGGCAAAACAATTTCGACATCCTTCAATTTCCATTGCCCAGAGATTGTTTACAAAAAGTGAGAATACCCAGTGAAGAAAAAAAAGGCGCAAATATTATGGGATAATTTCTTTAAAAAAAAATTATTATTACGAACGAGCTGAATAGCCATTCATACGATGAGACGCTGAATGGCTATTCAGTGCCTTCAACAGTCAACTTTCAACTAAACTAATGAATCACTAATTTGGCCAAAATAATCCCTGAATGGAATGAGGATTCATGCGAACGAAACACTACGCAAGTGTTGTTTCTTGTTGCTCAATAGCTCGCGTTTGATAAGTGACACCATGCATGTGTGAAGCAACCATTCTTTCTCTCTTTTTTTTTTTATAAAATTTTATTAATTTTTATTTTCATCCGTAATTTTTAAAATTTTTATCGATCATTTACAACTTTTATGTAATATTTCATTTTCATTTATTATTTTTAAAAATTATACTTACCACTTCATATTGATTAATATTAATTTCTATTCATAGCTATTGGCTTAATTTGGCATCATCAAGTTAAATGACATTAACTCGATTGAAAAATAATAAAATAAACTTAAATCTAAATTAAATAATAATATAATAAGGATATTTGTATCTTTTAATTATTTTATGTAATATATTTCTCTTAAAGAAATTTCACTTTTTTGGAAGATTGCCACTCTTTAACCCACTAACATCTATACTAATATAAAAGAAAAGTCTGAGTTGATATTATGAGTTAATCGAATATTAACTTAGCCTTTAAAATGAAAAAAATTAAAATAATAGTAAAATTAAATGAAAATACATCAGAAAAGTAATTTAATAACTTTTTAAATTTTTTTGAAATAAAACAAATCCTACTGACCCTAAAATTACTTACGTAATTAAAAAAATCACAAACTTTCTCTTTCCTAAACTTTCACAACTACTTGCTCTCTTTTTTTTTATTCAAAAAAATTTTTGTTTTATTATTTTTACATATATTTTTTAAATTAAAAAATTTACCCATTTATACAAAAAATTATCCATACCTAATATAGATGGTTTATTTATTATTTATTTTTTAAATTCTCAACGTGAGTGCTACAAATTCTTTTATAACTATCACATGCTTATCTTTTAAAAAACTATC
>JBBYHK010000004.1:7738687-7750685 GCA_038382065.1 Adansonia grandidieri
AATTTATATATATGAAAAATATTTTTAAATATGAAATAAATGAGATTAAATAAATTTTATATATTAAATATTCATCAGTTATATATAATATTCTAAAAAAACTTAATTAAACATAAAAAAATTAATATCAATTAAGTAGTAAAGCTAAAATTTTTTAATGATTGTTAAATTTACAAATAATTATGCCTAATATTCATTAAATTTATGAGTAATTATATATAATATTCATCAAATTTAAGATCAATGTTAATTTAATTTTTTTTATAAGCTTATATTATGTACTGACCGGTAAAGTTATTTTCATCGAGTATCACGGAAACAGGCCGGTATTTATCGGTACGGTCGATATAGACCAAAACCAAGATCAAAACGAAACTAACTATTGCCGGTATCATTATATGTCGAAACCGATATATACCAACTAGTGCAATAAGTACCGGTACGGTACCGATAACACTTAGTGTAAGTCTAAGAATAAAAGGGAGGAATCTTAAATATTAAGATTTATGAATATTATTTTTTAAAAATTTTTATATTAATTAATTAATTTAAGTTTACTAAACTTTCTAACTAATAACATGAAAGTAAATATCTAACACCGCATATATGAATAAGAAATTATTACATTTACTATTGTTTTAATTATTATATTTTATAAAATTAATAATGTGGCACGTATTGTAAAAAAAAAATTAAAGAAAATGAAATGTATGAATAGATCTTTTTATGAATCGGAATAAATTAAGCTAGATAGCAAAATGTTTTGCTTGTCCAAAATTTGATTCGTTAAATTGAAAAAATATATTTTACTATAAAATATTAAAAAATATTTTTGTACTAACTCTTAGATTTGATCGATTGATGAGTTAATAGACATTAATTAAAAATTATTTAATTATCAATTTAATTTTTTTATATTTAATATATTAATTTTATTAAATTTATAAAAAAATAATTCGATAATTTTATTTTTCATAAATATCAATTTAATTAATTTCACTAAGTATTGGTTAACATTTACATTAATATATTTATATTTTTTATAAAATGGAAAGGTTCGTGCGAAGTGGAAACAGAATCTATGTCGTATGTTTTCTCTCACGCACACACGCATATCTATATATATATATATATATACACATATGTATATACATATGTATGTATATATATAATTTAAGTATTTATAAATATTCATTAATTTTTTATTTTTTAAAAATTTTTTCATATTTAATCTATCATTTTCATGAAATTAAAAAAATTATAATAATCATTTTATGTTTTTGCCCATTAACCGGTGTCTGTACTTTGCTCATATATATATATATATATATATATATTATAGTTTTGATATAGCAGGATTGATATGATTGTTGTTTCTATGAATTTCAGAAAGTTCAAGTGGGCAAATAGCTTGACCGTGAAGTTTACAAAAATTTCATCACCGACGTATTAAAAGAAACTCATACGACAAATACGGTTATTATACATACACTTTAATTTCCTTAGAGCGTTGAATAATTCAATTGAACTCTACTAGTATCTACCTACTAACAGCAATTTGGCTAGCTATTATTTGATCCCCTTTTTAATTAGTTTGTCATTTTCACTCTCATCATTGCAAATATATATACATATATATATATATATATATTTGTTCATGATCTAAGCAGCTAGCTAAAATCATTTTTAAAATGAATTTGCTTGAACAAACAAACAAATTATAATCAATTCATTACAATTATTTAACTATTACAGATTTGAATTATTAAAGTTTGAAATTAAATTTCATTAACATTATCTATAAAATATGTATAAATTCATGTAAATTATGATAACATTATAAATAAATTAATGAGAATTTTATTTTGTTTCTGAAATTCAAATAAAAATTTTAAAAATTTTAAATTTTAATACAAATATTTTTGTTTATGCTTTTATTATTATTTTTTTTACTATTTGTCTCTTATTATTTAACTTGTTTTAAATTATTAAAAATAAAAAATAAAACCCAGGACGAAACTGAATATATATAAAAAAAAAAAAAATCAACAAAACTTATCCAACACTGGTGAACTGATAACGTGGGTGCTGACGTTCAATATCACCGTAGCTGAAAAAAATGTTTTTAGTTAGACTTTCAATTAGACCCGCCTGTCCGGTTGTCCTCCATTTGCTATTTTCATCTTATCTTTTTCGTTTCCTTTTTATTTTTTTTTTCTTATTAAAAAAAATGGTCAGTTCAATCGCTTAAGTCATAAATGACACGTGTATTATGAGACAGCAAGTGCGCAGTCAAAACTTTTGAAAGCATTCTATTTTATACAAAAGCATATACGCATTCACTACCTGTATAGTAAAAATTATGAATAAAGTTTAATTTTAAAAATATTTTGATTCGTTGGTAATTTTAAAAATATTTAAGTGATTAAATTTGACATTTGCTCTGTTAAATTTACTAAGTTAAAAATAATATTAAATTCAATTTCTCATTATATATAATCTAAATAACTTCTGATTATAAAATAAATTTTGCCGACTGACGTTAAAAGACTTTCTCCTTAAAACTTTATATTGTATAATAATAATAATATATTTGCATCATTACATTAAAAAATATGAATAAAATTAAAGTTTAAAGAATCCATTAAGAATTAAAGAAAAAAATGCTAGAACCGAAAATGGCATACCAATGGCTCAAAAACACATTAAAAAATGTTTCAGTACATGAAAATTGAACCAAAAAAAAAAAAAAAGCATGTTGGGGCAAACGGAAAGAATTAATCAAGAAGACCAAATTGGCGTAAAATCTAGGGGCAGCCATAGGTATGCGAATGCATAACGTGGAAAGGACTTAACAAACCTGGAAATAAGTATTTGTTCCAAGTCTTTTCCTTTTTTTTTTCTATTTTAAAGAGCATTAAATAAAGTCATTATCTTCTACATTCTTCAACAATCTTTCAGGGAACATTCTCTATAAGCATTTCTTCATTCTTAGCTATAACCACTTTTTAGCAATGACACTGGTAATTATTCTGGAATTGTCAATAGTCAGAAAAAAAATGTGGTTTCTAACCAATAATCTCAATACCATAAAAAAGAAGTTTTAGGACTGGCAACGTGAACTTGCGATAAACCAATTCTAAGGCCGAATCCGGAGAAAAATCAGCAACACGTGTTGTGTAAACTTTCAAAAGCCCCCATGCAAAGACGAAAACAAGCAGACATGTTTCAAGATCTAGGAGGCCATAGGACTAACCAGTTTTGTTAGAAAACGTTTTACGGTAAAAGCCATCGAAATTCTCGCACAAAAAGGCATTAAATTCCCCGACTTCATAATTCATGTTTCAATCTATCTGTAAACCTGATCCAGGCGTGACTTCGGTGTCAAACTTGGAAGGTAATTACAAGTCAGAAGCCGAAAAGAAAAGGACAGCATAACAACTTTTTGGCTTTCTCAATGATAATGGCCAGTAGCAACAGCCCACTTGTTTCTCATGTCATGTAGGGGCAGCCATCAGCAGGAAATAACCAAAACTATTCAACTGGGGATCTAACACACGTCATCATCTGATGAAACAAAAGCAAATGTCACTTACAAGCAAATTGTCTTCGACCTTGTTGCATTATTCCCATTCTCCATTACGAGCTCAAGCTGCATAGCAAAATGAGATTCTTAAGTTTTCTACACTTGACATTTTTCACGCTTCAAGATAATTAAAAGGGTTACTTTAAGCTTGTTAACTGTTTACCCAATCAAGCTATTAGAATTAACAAGCATAAAAGCACTACAGAAGAAAAGTACATTAAGAAACCTTCTAATGGGTCATTCAATCAACCAATATCAATTCATGTACTTAATTATCTTAAGGTTAAATGCCAGCAGTGAATTAACAAACTCTATTATGTGTATACCAGTGGAATCCTAAATACTATGTTACTTGGCACCCTTCTCTACATGGCAGTTTTGCATAAACCGTAACCAGTCCGCCGCCTTGTTAGATTCTAGATGGCAGGTTAAGCCTAAAATGTCCGGGTGGTTGACTCCATAATGACAGTCAGCAAAGTTGCAATGTAACTGGTGTTCTCGTTGGTTATAAAAATTAAATAGCAGTCTTCGAGGGCCTACCATGGGCTGTGCCTTCAACAACCGTCAATCAGTAATGGGCCTTCCCAAAGAAGTGCTCTATTTGCAAGCATCCTTGGGACCGAAACCTATTTTGTTTGGCTCCACATTTTAATCTCTTTGCACTAGCTGAATTCTCCTTATCATCCTGCATCGATGGAAAAAATCGCAAGTTATGGACATCATGGAATTAACAGGTAAAGAACCACAACACCATACTTGGGATAAATGTACAATTTATCAAAATGGTTACGATGTTCTATCAAAACATTCTCTTTTGCTATATCAAAGATAAAATCCGGATTATTACCAAACTTAAAAATGTTATCATTAAATTATATATAAGTAGCTAGTAAACTGATCTATACTTTTATACTGGCCAAATATAGATAGATGATCAAAAGTTAAAACAACAAATTTCAGCTAAATATATTGAATAAGAACAGCTCTATGAACCCACCAGTGAACATTGATTCACAGATCGCATAACCTTAATTCTACCACCCCTCCCATCAGCGCCAACAGCAATTAAATCACCACTATTTTTAGTTGAACCTTGTGCAGGCATAGATCCAAGCAGTTTGCCACGCTTGCACCATTTCCCTAAATGCCGTTTAGTACCATCAGGAGCTAGCAACCCACCAGAGAAACAAATATTCCCTGGAGATATTCAAATGTTCCAAAACAACAATGTAAGAATACCAAATACAAAATTTATCTTAAGAGAAGACAATGCACTTGACTTACTTTGGCTTAATCAACACGCTAGAAACCTACTAATCAATGTGAAATTGCCACGATAACATAATACCTTGTTCAGAAAGTGGAAGCGAAGGAGTCACTGTCTTAACGTTGAACGTGGGCTTTATGGCAGCAGCAAGAGTGGCAGTCGTATAAGTACTTGAACAAGTTCTTGAACCAGAAAATCCAGCCATGGTCTCTTGTTGGCTAGCTGCAGCATCTACATTAACAGCAGAAACTACCTTTGGCATTGATGTTGCAGACTCTTGAATAATATTCTCACCATTTCGACTTTTCAAATCAGGACTTGAATATCTACATATATCCTCAGCCATTAAAGGATTTCTCTCTTCGTCAAGAACCACAATACTTAAACTTCCTTCTCTACCATTATTTGAGACCTTAGGACTACCAAAATGGACGTTTTCTTTCGTTAAACTTGGTAAATATTTGGGTGATATTCCACTCAAATCCAAGTTATTTAGAGGTATAACAGGTTGTTGCATCTGATGTTCTTTTGAAGAATTTTTGGCAATTGAAGAATTAGAATTATCATCTACGTTCAGAATAACCCCTTTACTTTCAACCTTCTTTGAAGCTTTAAGAGCCCTCAAGACTTCATTATCTTTAACTTCAATCAATGTCTCCAGTTCCTGGATTCTTGTCTGATGAAACCAGATAGCAAAATAACTTTTCCGCAACAATACAGCACTCATCGGAACAAGATATTTATAATGTTTCATAGAATACTCACTTTTAGTTTCTCTATCTTTGCTTTTGCTTTCTCAAGTTTCTTCTGCAAACGCGCTTCACCTCTACCAAGAAGATTGCACTTGGCCATCAATTCTTTGTAACTCCTGTTGAAGTTTGAGTCTTGTCAAAGCTTAAAATCAACAAGTAAATACAAGAGATTGCAACCATCGATAATGTTTGAAAAATGAAATGGAAAAGACAATTACAGCAATTTAAACTAATATTAAAAAAAAAAAAAGAAAACAATGCTCCAATATCATAAGAAAGGCTGCATATCAGGACAAAACATTACCCCTATATATCTTTCTTTTTTTTTTTTCATTTGCCAATCCTGTGCATTTGGAATAGATATCATGAGAAAGATGAGCATATAAGTTATCCTAAATCCTCAGGTTTTTTTTCTGTTAAAGGGCATACCATCCAATGATCCGATACCTGTTTAAGTTTTTGAGATGGATAGGATATGGTAATGTTATCCTCCACTGTAAGGAGGAAAAAATTAGAATTGTCCTTGAGTGAATACATGCTCAACGGTAATAGCTACAGAACATCAATGATGAGCAGTATTAAACTTCCAAATGTATTGATAAATCCTAGTCAGCAAGTTAACCCAGCCAAATTTAGCTGAGCTTGTAAAATTCATCAAGATCTAGAAACCACAGCTAGGCTTGTACAATATTGCTTGAAAAATGTAAGCATATAGACAATTCAAATGAAGGTAACCAACTTACTTTTTATGACTGGACAATGACCTAATCAGATTATCTACTGTATCTTGGCTGTTGGCTTCATTACCCAGTGAGGCGAGCTTTAAAATCTCATCTTGCTCCAGGTCCAAATCTGACACCCTAGCATAAACCATATAAACAAGTAAGCAACAAACATCATAAATTAGAACCTAGTATGAGAAAACGATGTAAGGACGGTTGCAGGATTATGGGGTAGACATTCCACGGGACCAAAGGAGGAAAACTAATAAATGCACTCACAATTTTAGTACAGCAAGTTCCTTGGCTAATGCCAAATTCCTTTGTTCCAGCCTCGAACATTCTGAATTTGATTTACTAAGCTCCTAGATTACAATCATCAAAAATATATATATTATTCAAAATTCATTTAAATGAATTTGTAAAAGAAAATACTTTTTTTCAATGGTATTCACGTAGTCACCTCAGATTTGGAATTGAGCTTTTGCTGAATAAATGCTTTTTCTCTTAAGGCCTCATTTTTCAAGGCCATTTCCTTCTTCATCTGCTCCTTGCAAAGACAAAGCTAAAATTCCACAAGATACAGATTTGAGAAATTGAAGTAGAGAAATCGAAAATATCAATTCAGTCTCCATTTTAGTTTATAATATAGCAGAGGGTTTTTTTTTTCTTGAGAAAAAAATGAACCAAAAATTACCTCCTCGTTGATCTCACTGCGTTCCTTCTCTTGACGGTCTAAGGCTGAACTAAGCCCCGATACTTTGACCAGCAAGCTCTTCACTTCAATGCGTAACGACTCCGGATCTTCCTCTCTATCAATCAACTTTTGGGAGCAAAACGACTGGGATTGATCTCCAACTGATTGAAAATAAAGACGCGTCGCATTGTGCCCAACACAATTCTGCTTGCAAACAGGACAATTATACTTCTTCGTAGAATTCGAACAGTACTCGAACCATTGCTGTAAACTGCACGGTTTCAAAGGAAAAACGGCGTTTTATATGATAAATTTGTTTGAATAATATTAATTAACAAATCAGTGTGTAACTACTGACCAGAGCTCGTGGAAGACGTGGCCGCAGATGGAGATGGATTGGAGATCTTCGACGATCGGTTTGAGATCTTCGTAGCAGATAGAACATATAGTTTTGGAAAAGGAGTTGCCGCCCGTCATCTCTCCGGCTACTTCGTTGCTCTCGTTTTTTCTATATTTGGTTTCTCGCTCCCTTCTCTTTTTTCTCTGAGAAAAATGGAGCGGGATTTGAAAAATAAAATTATAGAAGGCAGGCGCCACGATGGCGGGAAGAGGAGGGAAATGAGGCTTTTTTGGTTAATTTAGTTGGCTTTTAAAAAATTAAATCAGCGCACGTGCGGCACGTGCACGTTTTTCTCTGGCTGTATAGGGGGAAAAACTATTAAAACCAGATTCGGGAATGATCAACGATGAAAGGAAATACGCAAAGGACTACCCCACCGATCTAAAATATGTATGAATTTGATTGAATCTTTTCCAAAAGCAATTTCTGGATTCACTGATTAAATTCGTCTATTGCAATAATTAGAAAAAGCAAAGAAATTACACCCAAAAACAAAGTTAAAAAAAATTGCTAAATAATAATAAAAGAAAAAAAAAAGTAAGGAAGAATATTTATAAAGAAAGAAAGAAGACGAATATGAATGAAATTAAATCGGCATTGAAGAAATTATCTGGTTTTGGAAAAGCAAAGAATAAAGATACTCCGATCGTTTTGCTTTCATATTGAAAAATCAAAGAGGGGAAAAGGATATAAAGATTTCTTGTCTTTCTTTTAAAAAAAAAAAAAAATTCTTAAACAAAAATGAAAATGTCCTCTGAAAAGGTAGGCTTGGGCTTTGCTACCCTTCACCAGGAGCCTTATCTTCGTCAGAGTTATATGGGCCATATAGATATATAGAATATCCAAATGGGCCCAAGTTCATCACCCATCCGCCATTCTCTTTTGTTCGCTTCCAAACCGCCTTAAGTGCTTAGAATTTGTAATAACAATATCAAGGCTTCCATTGAATTAATGTTACTGACAGTAATATAATTAAAAATATATACAGAATTTATAATAAAAATAAAATTCAAAGTATTTATGATTTTTATTTTTAAAAAATTACTCATTACTTAAAAATAACTATTCGCCTTTTAAAAAAACTACTGCTTATATTAGTGTTTTTTGTTTTAATTTCAAAACACCTATAGCGAGTGACCAAATTTTTACTAATACATTTAAGTTGGATGCAAATATATATTTCCTCGTTTTCTTCGAAATAAATGTTATTTTATTTGGATGGTCCTCAAAATATCAAAGTGAAGAGAAAAAATAACAATGATAAAAACTCTCAAAATATATAAAAAAAAAAAGGTTAGATAACAATGTACCGCTGCCATTGATATGTAGCAAATATCAGAGTTGTATTAAGTAATTGTATTTAATATTTTTATATCCTATATGTATTTGAACATAAATATAAAAAAATGATTATACATTTATATTTGATGCATATTTTAAATATATATTTATATTTGACATTTAAATCAAATTCATGAATCAAAAGTAAGAAATTATATTAAAAGCATAGCTATAAGCTATTGATTTTGTGACAGCCGGTCAATTTGGCATTACTTCTTTAATGTGGATGTGGGTGGTGTGCCCCCTATTTTCGCTAGTGTGGCATCCCCCCTCCCACTATAAACTATTTTGCCCCGATTTTTTTTCCTCACTTGGATTTGATACAAAGATGAAATGATTGATGTGAAAAAATAAAAATATGGTAGGACCGGACGGAAAGTGTATTGGTTGGCTAATCTGTTTTATACCCAAGGTGTCTATTTCGTGCCACAATCTAAAGCCAGTATAATTCCGATTTTTTCGACCTCTCTATGTGCTAAAAACGTACGTTGAAACATATACGCCACATATTCGGTATGGCCTGTGAACCTTGTGTTATAGTCGTCGATATATATCGTCCATGTGCCGTCCGTAGCTAAATCATTTCAAAGTCTCCGTCGAACCATACTTCATATCGCTAATCCAATCTCGTTCTAGTTTCACTGAGATACATATAAATAAATAAATATATATATATATATCTTTCAAAAGTCTTTGTTACAATATTCCGGTGCCTAACTAAGACTGAAACAATAAAAGGGAGGCTTTTTCTGGGAGTGTAAATGTTTGACCAAGCTGAAGCACGAAGATCTCTACTAACTAATTAACCCAATCTTTAATCGCAAATCTATGGATATCATGATATACAAATTAAGAAAAGGATAATTATAGGTGGAAAAATTTGCGACGACGGTAGGTTAATTTCTAGGTGTAGGAAATGGAGGCGAAGCGTGGACCAACGATAAAAATGCTTAAATTTGCATCATTATCATCATTACCACGTTTTGGAAAGTGGAAACTAATGCAAACGCAATGATTCTTTTGCTTTGCAAAAGGTAATAGTAGTAGAACTAAGGATCCATCAGCTTGATTTGGATTTGGCAGTGGCTGTGGCAGGAGCTTGCCCTTTAAAGCCGCTATTCCTTTGATCCTTTCCTTCCGACTAGCTACAAACATAACAGGATCCAAGGAGAATAAAAACGTAGGGAGCTGACCTGTTATACCATGAAAAAGTCGATAATGATATAATAATAAATACTTATTCTTTTGCTTGCATTCGAGTTATAACCTACTTTAGTGAAGGGTCCCCCCTCCTCCCCCCCCCAAAAAAAAGCATAATTATGCAAACACATGCAAGATATTTTTTTCCAACGTATCGAAAATTTTATTCCACTGATATTTTATTATATTATTGTATGTTTGATGGCATTACTATAGTTTTTGTTTTTTTTGTTTTTAACAAAATAGCAACGTATAGTTTTATATATGAGATGAACTTGTTAAAGAAATAAATTTTAAATGCTAAAAATCTATTATATATTATTTAATTATTTTCAAAAGGTAATTACGTAAAAGCACTGGTCAAACAAATGTAAATATATATTTGTCAAAATTTAACAGTAGTATACATTTTACTTCATTATTTATGTATTTATTTGTTATTTCTCTCATAAAATAAATAAATATTATGCTGTTATCTTGGAGAGAGAGAGAGATGTGGTTTAGAAATGTTTTTCTTCTATCTGTCTTTGAGGTTTTAATTATTTTTAATATAGCTATATATATACGCAGGCTGGCTACCTTAAAAGAAAGGCTATAATTTAATCTCTACCTAATTTATTAAAGTTAGGTATAAAACGAAGAAATATAATTCAAGATTTTTGTCGTGAGTCTCGCAACTCTTAACTCTTATCATGTCCTCAAGTTTTATATACTAATTATTAAAGAAAAATATTAATCGAATGTATAATAACATTAGTTTATTTTATATTAAAAAAAGAATATAAGTGATGCATTATTTTTTTTAAATAATACATTAAATGTAAAAAAAAAAAAATCTTACTTGGTATAGGCAGCGATAAACCAAGGCTCATCATTAAATTATTGAATGTTTAGCTTGGATTTTCAAATAGTTTCTTAATTATCATGAACAAAAAATATCGATGAGATTATCATATAAGAATCTAAAGAATAATCCTCATTAAAAAAAAAAAAAAGAAAGAATAAGAGTTTTTTTATAGGGAAAAAAAAATCAAACTCCTTGATCTTTATAACATGAATTACACTAGGATATTCATGTGTATTGAAACTTTCAAATGTTGGACCAAGGAAGCAACATTGTACACGTTCAAATTTCGATTTATATTGTTAAGACTTAAATTTTAACTTCTTCTCGTCTTTTAAGCCAAAGATATATTTAAGTCGAGCAAATACAACGAAATAATAATTGTGTTTGATATAAATTATCGAATATTGAGATTTAAAAATTTAATTCAAAATTAATCAATAAAAATTTATTTTATAGCAAAAAAATTAAGACCAATCCCACTCGAATTACGAACATATAGAAAGTAATCGACCCAAATGATAAGTAATTATAAAAGGTAAAGACTCCATGTAATTAGAAGTGGCTGCCGTGTTGTGTGTAGAATGAAACTGTAGTTCTTGTTGGACTTGAAGCTCGCCAAATCGACCTCAACACGCTTGCAATTCTGCCCCTCGTGTCATCCACGTCGCTCTAATAAAATAAAACTGTTTTCATGTCCAACTGTTCAGTTTATTGCCGTGACTGCTGTTCATTTACCTTCAAAACTTCGAGACAATATCATCTATAATGATTTCAATGTAATCTATTAATTAATTATAATTTTAATTGTATAGAATTGGAAAATATATAATGTAAAATTTATGTTTTTAAGTATATCACGATTAAATAATTACAAAATTAAAAAACAAATTGTATTCACCTTCCACTTTTGTTGTCATCTAATCATAATATAAAATTAGTTACGAGCGCACTACGTTAAAACATATACTCAACTTTAAAATTATAATTACCTGATTGTATCAAAAACGAAAAGTTTTCTCGTCAAATCTCGGTTTAATCACCCACTTCCAACCATCCTCGGCCGTCCGATCCTCCATCAGAGGATTCCGTTGAAAAAAAAAAAAAAAGAAAAGAGACTGGTTACAATTAAAATCACGAGCCGCTCGATGCCAGTTGTAACGATAAAGAAAAAAAAAATGTGGGCCGCAAA
>JBBYHK010000004.1:7752343-7772044 GCA_038382065.1 Adansonia grandidieri
ATTTTTTGCAATACACAACCTCGTTTCATTAAAACTAACGTTTACTATTATTCAGAAATTTGTTATTGGAGCATTGGAAATATGCAAATATAACCCTAAACAGACCAAACTAATATGATAAAACAGTTCAACAGTATTGGTGCCAACAAAAATCTTGCACAACAATCCTAAAAATAGCATATGAAAAATAGACTGCGAGTGCCCCTCCTGAGGAACTTTAAACAAAATTTTTACAATCTTCAAAAGATTTCCATGCAGTAATAAATCTAAACTGGCATATGATTAAAATATGCAATATCTAAAAATCAATACCAATTTCAAATAATAGAACAAGTAAAATATTAAAGTATAAAACAATAAAGTAAAAAAAAAAAAACACAAGAACCTTCAACAAATTACTGTTAACAATAATTACCTTGAACAAAGAAGCACTCAAATTTATTAGCATGAAATATTGAAGAAAAAAATTTACATATTACGAATCATTAAAGCATTTTTAAAAGATAAAATCTCACAATACCTGGTGTGAACTAAGCAAACAGAAATACAATTTGTAACATTAAAATTGTGAAAAAGATGAAAATACTATAATGCACAAAAGCAACCATTTTAAACGATAGCAAGCAAACAACAACAAAACAAACATGCAAATTTAGACCATCAACATGAATTAGATCAAAACATTAATAAAAAAAAAAGAATGAGCATTTACTGCAAACAAAGAGAATAAACGTAGAACTCCAACAATTAAGAAATTGTAAAAAGAAATCCTGCAAAACATTAAAATGTTCAACAATCACAAAATCCGAAACACTTGCAAAGCATGAATAAATCTTCAAAAATGCTCTGAAATCAAATATTCAAATAAGAAATATATAATACCATTTGATAGCAAAAAAAAAAAATCTACAAAAAAACAAAAGCAAATGAACATATCACAACACCACACCATGCAATAGCAAATAATGAAAAGAATAAAAATAAAAAAATAAAACCGAGCAATAGCAAGATGAACATAAAACCAAGCAAGTAACAAGAGCAACTGAGCAGCAGAGAGACAAACATGCAAACTCGAATCATCAACATGAAATGCATGAAAACATTAATAAAACGGAAAGAAAGAATAAACATTTAGTAAAAACAAAGAGAATAAATAGAGAACTTCAACAAATGATAAAACTGTAAAAGCAACTTCTAAAAAAATTGAAATTGTCAACAATCGTAAAATCCAAAATACTTGAAAAACATGAAATCTTCAACAATTTTATAAAATCAAATATTCAGATAATAATACATACCAAGATTTTAATGGGAAACAAATAGATTCCATAAATAAATAGAACCAAATGAAAACAACACAACACTGCAGCGTGCAACAGCAAATAATCAGGAAAAGAAAAAAAAAAACTAAATCAAATGAAGGCAAATAGAATCATACTTCAGCAACAGAACAAAACTAAAGCAAAAAACACATGAAACAACTGCAAAGGAAAAAAATGAAAATAAGAAGGAAGACATAAAACTTCAACAAAACTAACTAATAGAAGTATGAAACGTATAGAGAGTACGCCAAGAAAAAAGGAAAGAAATTTGACGGCAGCATGGGTTCACCAAACCCATCAAAATTTTCAGCAAAATTTCAGGAAAAGATATAATACCCATGGAAGCTGCTTCATGAAAATGAAAAAACCATCGAAAAATGGGTCAAAAACTATGAGCATGAAAAACCAAAAAAACTCATATATATTATGCTTCCATGAAATGACAAATTTATCCCAAACAAATAAAAAATACCATAAAAGTTCTCAAATGACTCAAATTAATAGCTTGTCGATGATGAATAACCATGATAAAAATTCAATATGTGCTAATTAAACATTGTCAACTTTTTCTTCTTTTATAATGATAAATTATTATATCTCTCTTCTTACAAAGCATTTTACAAAAAAGATCATCTTAAAATATATATAACATGACATGATATGATATGAACTATTAGCAATTTAGTGTCATGGCCTTGTTTCGATCGAGCCACAAGCGTAGTGGCTCTTTTACATGCACCTTTGAGCTTTGATTAGAGCTGTTCATAAATTATATAACTTATTCGATTTGATTAAATTTAGATTTAGGTTTGACTTTAAGATTTTTTAATTGAGGTTGGCCTGCTTCCAACAATATTTTATATTAAAATAATATATTTTATTTAAATTTAATTATAAAATATATAAATATTAATATAAAATAATTTTTAATTAGATGAACAATAATTTAAGCTTAAATGAGTGGGTCAGGTCAAATTTAAATCTAAATCTAAATTAAAAATTTTTTTTTACTATGATTTGATTTGACCCGATTTGTAAACACTTCTAATTCAAATCATCACAGGTATTTGATCAATTGGGCATGGCATATTGAATATATATAGTCAAATAATAATTAAAATTTCTAAATTTATTAAGTCGATGAAAAAAAGCACATTTTAATAGAAAAACTATGAAAATACTTGTTCCATATTGTTAGAATATATATATATGTGTTTATAAATTCCTTTAATGAGTGACTCTAAGTATTCAATAATATCTTTTTATTTTTTAATTTTTTATTTAATTAATTATTTTTAAAAAAATTAATAAAAGTACTATAATAATCACAATTTCTTGTTCCATTTTTGAACTATCACACAATAATTAAAAATTTTCATATATCATATATTAAGATTTTAATATTTTATTATCAAACTAATAAAAACTGTACTAAAATATATGCGCGTTGGATTGAATGTAACGGACAGAAAAAGCCAGAAGCGTCAGCCAAAAGAAAAGAAGATAGAAGAGGCGAACCACGCTCTATGGGGTGCGAGTGTCGGTTGTAAATTTATCCGCGTCGACAGCACACCATTACATAGATGCAAAAGCAGGACCCAAGAAAATTGATAGGGGCACCCAAATTAATTGGCCTTCCCTTTTATTTTAATATTTTTTCGTCGGTAATTCACGAGCCTCCACCCTCCCCACTCAAAGAGAAGAAAAAAAAAAAAGAAAAGAAAAATAGAAGACGTGTCGTGTGGACTTTTGTCAGCATGTTAATATCCTCTTTGACATTGTTCCGAAGTCAACCCCAAAACCTGAACCGGTTTTCAATGTAGTTAAAAGGGGAGAAAAATTTGAAGATAAAAGCTTCGAGATGCCCAGTTTTTGTCAACCAAAAATACCACCTCTGTCTTTCTCATCATATTCGTATTATATATTAAAATTATAATTAAAATATTATATAAATTTTAATATAAATATATAACATGTTATCATCATAAATTTTATAATTATATTGTGTTTAAAGTTAGGCTATTTATTTTTCCCTCTTAGTTGTTTAGATATATATATATATATCTATATATATACACACATGTAATTGCAAAACCCATTCTAACGCATCCTCCTATCGTTTTCTTAGTTTTATCTCCCTCTATATATATCGATTAAAAAGTCAGCGCCTTGTTTTGTCTTATTATTCTCTCTCTTTTCTAAGTTTCTCGCCAGAAGAGTCAGCTATAGATTCAGAAGAGGCTTTTTTTTTTTTTTTTAATTTTGAATTTTGCCTCAGATATAGAGAGAAAACGATACGAGTCTCATTGTTCATGGATGTCGATTGGGATTTGCATGCGGTGGTGAGAGGCTGCGCCACTGTTACAACAACCAGCACTAGCACTGGCGGTGCTGCAACCAGTTATTTCATGGCGGATTTGCACCCTAAGTCTCATTTTTCTTCGTTTGGTTATCAAGAAGCTTTTCCGGGTCATGTTTTGGCTTCTCCAAATCTGTTTGAAGCTAGGAATTCCACGGAAGAGTTGCATGAGCTTTACAAGCCTTTCATCCCCAAATCTCAGTTTCTTTCCCCACAGAGTACGCCTTTATCTTCACTTTCTTCTTCTACTGGCTTGTCTAAAGATCAAGCACGCATAGAACAACAACAGCAACAACCTAAGCAGTCTCACGCTGGCTCTGTTACTAGCGCTGTTAACAATTCTGCAACTGCCAATTCTCATACTTCTCGATCTAAAGGAAGGTAAATTTTAGTATTACATGTATTAAAAAGTGCATATTTTCAAAAACCCATCTTGGAAAATTGTCCCTTTGATCGATTTTTATTAAAGTTATTTAATTCGCCTTTTAACAGAAAGAACCAGCTAAAAAGGGTTTGCCAAGTACCAGCGGAAGGTCTTTCTTCAGACGTGTGGGCATGGAGGAAATATGGTCAAAAACCCATCAAAGGCTCCCCTTATCCAAGGTAAAATCTTTTACCAATAAAAAAAAAAGGGCGCAAAATCATGTGTATTTGTCTGTTTGCACGATGCGTTATAATAAGTTTGGTTTAATTAGCAAAGAAAAAAAAGGCTTGATTTTTGTTTGGATGTTCGATTAAAGCTTTGGTTGTTTCTTTGATGAATGACAGGGGCTATTACAGATGTAGCACCTCGAAAGGGTGTTTAGCCCGAAAACAAGTGGAACGAAACAGGTCAGACCCGACTATGTTCATAGTCACATACACAGCAGAGCATAACCACCCTGCTCCGACGCACCGAAATTTACTCGCTGGCAGCACCCGCCAGAAGCCTTGCACTCCACAAACACTCACCGCCGTAGGTGACTCCATCAAACCCTCGCTAGACAAACCCGCCAACAGCTCGTCTCCATCTACCTCCGTGGATGAAGAGCTTGTGGTTCAAAATACAAAGAGGGAGAGCAGAGAAGATTTGGCTGAAGAAGATGAAGGGGAAGATGATTTTGGGATGTCAGACACGGCGGTGAGTGATGATTTCTTCGAAGGTTTAGAAGAACTAGCTGATATGGTCACCGGAACTTGCTTTTCTGATCATTTTCAGCCAAGTTTTGACCTTCCTTGGATTGCCAGCAATGCAGCTACTGCCGCCGGTGGCATGTAAAATCGCCCTGGAACGTTGCTTTCATGCCTATATATAGATTGCTTTTAATTCTTGTGTATGATGTCATACACTTTTACAGGGTATTGGCTTTGTAACCTTTCGGTAGAATCTAAGGGAACAATGCCTTTGTTTAGTACCATTTAGAATTCCATTAACGAGTCTTGTAGAGGAAAAAATAGTTTCCTGTTCCAGGTCTGAGGTAAATTTAGCAACAGAGTTAGAAGAATTATAATTTTTAGGCAACCTTCTATGTTTTCTTGCCTTTTCTAATACAAATATAGCGGGGATCGGTCATTGATTTATCAGGATGAGGGAATGATGGCCATCTTCGTTTACCTTTCTTGTATGGGTTCTTGAATTTGATTGAATTGACTTCAAAGTGGTTTAATGTGCCCTTTGGTTTCTCGGTTACAAAATAGGATTGTGTCTCAAAGTCTGGCTTCCTGATCTCATCTGATCCAGCTTCCCTTTAATGTAAATCATAATTTGAAATCTTAAGGCTCACTAATGAATTATTGTGGCATGACAAGGCAGTTATAAATTAATTACGATGAAATCTCTTTTATTCTCGAAATCTTCCATGGTACATGGCATAATGGAAAAGGAAGACTGTGCCCAGGCAATATACAATGGAAGTATTTAAGCCTCCTTGTTTGGTTGTTTCGGAACGAGTTGATAGAACCTGTTGGGAACCACTCATCAACAATTGCAGGCTCAAGCGGCTCGCTCAACTACAACTTCAGGTGAAGCTCTGCTGCATGCCATTTATAGTCTGAACAAAAATCCACAGGCAGCAAAAAACAGAGCATTTTTCTAATTTCTTCCATGCCCCTGACGATGGCCAACTCGTCACATTAAGCCACAAAAATAATCCAGTAACACAACCCTCACCTTGTAGCCATCTTATGCAGTCGACGTAGAAACCTTGTAACCTTGTATGAAGCTTTTTAATTTTTCCAATTCACCGACAGCAGGAAGCCATTCTGTTAGAATCTCCATGGTTATACAGTCTGGACCGCAAGCATGCTCGATCGTACTGTCCATCAATATCAAGGCAGCTTCCAACATATTATTTTCTTGAAGGCCTTTAAACATTGCATTCTAAGTGGTGGTATTAGGCATCACCACTTTTGCTTTCATATCTTGCACCAGAGAGAGCGCGGCTTTGACTTCATTATTCTTCCACAGAGATTCTATAAGAATGTTGTATATTATAGCGTTTGGTGGAATCTGGGATCTGGTACTCATGTCATTGAAAAGCTTCATGGCTTCCTTAGTTTTTCCATTTAAGCAGTTTGCATGTATAAGAGCTCCAAACGTGGCAATGGTAGGCACAAAACCTTCCTTAATCATCCGTTTCATCACCCTATGAGCACATGCGAAATCCTCAATTTTGCAAAAATAAACAATCAAAGTGTTATGCGTGAAACCATCAGGCTTCATTCCTGCTTCATCCATTTCCTTGATGATTTCAAAAGCTTCATCTACCTTGTTCTTCTTGCAGAATCCACTAACAAGAGCATTATAGCATACAATGTCAGGCCGAAAACCAGCTTGTTTCAACTTTGACAAAACGTCATTGGCCTCATCCATCCTTCCAGCTTTGCAAAAACTGAAGATCAAGCTTTGGGATGGCATCCACAGAGCTTCCACTTCTCAACATTTGATCAAACAGATCAACCGCCTTATCAAAATTGTCAACATTGCAGAAAGCAGTAATTAGATTTGTGTAAGTAACCGCTTTGCCCTTTAGTCCTTTCGCCTGCATATCATCGAAGAATTCAATTGCACTATTGATCCTCCCATGTCTGCACATACCATCCACCAATGTATTAAGAGATATAACATTGGGTGAAAACCCATCTTCATTCATCTGATCAATCAACTCCTTCCCCCATTGAAGCTCTCCACCTCTACAAAACCCATCAATCAACAACTATAAATTCGGTGCCAAACCCTCCGTGGACTTCATCCGTTCCATCAAATGCAATCCTTCTTCTGGCATCCCTACTTTACAAAGTCCATCAATCAAAGTATTGTAAATAACAACATCAGCTTTAATTGAGAGACCATCATCCCCGTTTCCTTCACCTATCTCGTTTATCACCTCCATCGCCTCATCAACCCTTTGTAACTTACATAACTGATTAATAAGAATCCCCAGAGTTACAACATCGGGCTTAATATCACTATCTTTCATCTCAGCCAAAACTTTATTCATTCTATTAACATCTCCACTCTTCCCTAATCCGGTCAAAAGTGCATTGAAAGGAGGAGCTTCAAGGGGCGCTCGCAGTGTCGGCAGTTCATGCAACACATTCCAAGCTTGATTATATAGCTGATTAATAAGAATCCCCAAAGTTAAGACACCGGGCTTAATATCACTATCCTTCATCTCAGCCAAAACTGTATTCATTCTATTAACATCTCCACTCTTATCACCTCCATCGCCTCATGAACCCTACGTAACTTACATAACTGATTAATATGAATCCCCAAAGTTACAACATCGGGCTTAATATCACTATCTTTCATCTCAGCCAAAACTGTAGTCATTCTATTAACACCTCCACTCTTCCCTATTCCGGTCAAAAGTGCATTGAAAGGAGAAGCTTCAAGGGGCGCTCGCAGTCACAGCAGTTCATGCAACACATTCCAAGCTTGATTATATATCTGATTAATAAGAATCCCCAAAGTTACGACATCGGGCCTAATATCACTATCCTTCATTTCAGCCAAAACTGAATCATTCTATTAACATCTCCAATCTTCCCTAGTCCGGTCAAAAGTGCATGGAAAGGAGGAGTTTCAAGAGGCACTCGCAGTCCCAGCAGTTCATGCAACACATTCCAACCTTGATTGATTTTCCCACTTCTACAGAACTAAGAAAAGAAATGGGTCAGCCAATTTGGCTTTGGAGAAACACCATGTTTCCCAAACTGTAACACCAACTTAATGATTTCTTCCTCGATTAACTTCATCCCTTTCCTGTTTCTCTTCACCAATATGTAAAACATAATATCCCCTGTAATATCATTATGTGGAACCTCGGATAAGGGTTGAAGCATTTCATCGAGCACGTTGAGCGCGTAATAACACGCCCATCTCTTAGCAAAACATCAATCAAAACATTGCGGACGTGCGTGTTTTTAAGAGAAGGGTCGAGTTCGTTAAAAACCAAAACAGATTTATCCACCATTTCAAGTCTCCCGAAATACCGAATAAGAAGCGCGGCGGCGTCAACAGTTAAGAGGAATTTCCCATTCTTTCGAAGCTTGATACAGTTCGCACAACCGGGATCCCCCATCGAGTTCTCGACCCGCTTGTTCAAGAAGGGCTTGGAACGGATAAGAGAGGAATTGGGTATCCTGAGATGGGGAGTTTTGTTGAAAGTGTTTGAATAAATTGAGGCTTGAGAAGAGGAAGGAAGGCTACAAGCAATTTTGAAGAGAAAGCGAGCAGATGGAGGAGGAGAATAAAAGAGGAGAGATTGCAAAGGTTGAGAAGAGGACCATTCTTGGTGTGGCGCTTCAAGGAGGAGTTGAACTGCTTGGGTGATTTTTGATTCATCATCTTGGGGTGACGATGGTGGTTGGGGGTCAGGTCCGGCTCAGAGGTGACGCTGGAGGAGGTACAATGCCGGTTGGAGTTCAAGGAGGCGGAGGCGCAGGAGTTTTGAGAGCTTTGATACGGGAAGTGTAGTGCCTATTTTCCTCTGTTAATATTCGAAACTTCGAATGTTCGACGAAAAAAGAGACGTCCGCCGATCTTTATCATTCAAGACTAAGGTCAACCTGGATATGGGCTTTATTCTGGGGCCTTCTTGGGTTTTAAACTGGCTAAATTGCAATCAAGATGGTCCAGATAAATAATTTGCCGTAACAAAAATGGGACTAGGGGAATTTTAATTTTGTTGTTTAGTTTTGATGTTTTGACAAATTCATCGCTTGAATCGATTTTAAATGATTTTTAATATTAAATTTAATTATTTTATATTAATAAATATTAAATTTTTTTACACTTATAACTTAGATGATTAAAATTTAAAATTAATATTTTAAAATAAACAATAATATTTAAAAATTACATATAATTTTTTTATAAGATATTAAAAAAGAATGTTAGTTTTTTAAAATAAGAAGTTATTTGAACAATAACGGAGGAGAAAAAAATTAAAAACGTATAATAAGTGTAAAAATTATGATTTTCAAATGGATAAAAAAATAGATCAATGGTTTTTTCCTTTTTTTAAAAAATAAAAATTAAATTAATTATATAAATTTATTAATAATATATTATTTTTATTTTTAAAATTTTTATTATTTTTTATTAAATTGATGACACTTTTAACTCAACCATACTAAACTCAATTAGGAGGTATATCACTGGACAGAATTATGCCTTTGGAAACTACAAGCTTTAAGACTTCAAGAAGAGCTTGCAAAAATGATGCTTTAGAAAAAGGTCAAATCTTTAATTATCTTTAACTATTATTGTTATTATTATTATTATTAGCAAGAGGATTATTTCGCGCGTTTCTTACACGTCCCTTTGTAAATGTTGAGTTTCCATGCAGCGTTAATATCTGAAGTGATCTTGGAAAGTCTCGGCATCCAACGACTAAGGTCAACCTAAACATTGATAATCTAACACTACACGGTCAAACTATAATCCACGTGTCGTTCCCTATTACTTAAAAGTTCTACGCATCGCACACTTCAGTATTCCGAAAATGTTAAAAATTCACGCGTCACCCTCCTTGATAAAGCCTCTCCTCTTCCTTAACTTGCCCTATTCGTTGTCTACTCTCTCTGCGACTCTTTCACCGATCCCGTTCGCCGGATTCCTCTGCTTTCGTCTTCGTCGGACTCCAATCCGTTCACTTGTCACCATGTCCGGAGCCAAATCCAACGCCACCGGCTATTCATCGCCGGAACACGTCGTCGGGAACTGGTACTCGGTTCCCGACCTCCGACTTCGCGACCACCGATTTATGGTCCCTCTCGATTATAAAAATCCTGAAGCTTCTTCTAAGATATCCATTTTCGCTCGCGAAGTCGTTGCTGGTAATCCTGCTTTTTCCCTTAAGCGAGATTAAAACAATCGACTTTAATTCAAGCAAACTTGTTTTATTTTTTGAATAAATCACTGTTTGATTAAAAGCTTTATCATTTTCGCTTGGGTTTCAAAAAAAAAATGTCGAAGTACCAAAGTCAAACCAACTAAGCTGATTGTAAGTTTTTAACTAAATAATGTCTAATGCTGATTGGATTTCAGTTGGGAAAGAAGAAGAGCCAATGCCATACCTTTTATACCTTCAAGGTGGGCCCGGTTTTGAGTGCCCTCGACCAACTGAAGCCAGTGGTTGGATACTTAAAGTTTGCGAAGAGTTTCGTCTTATATTGATGGATCAGGCATGGTTTCTTTATAATTGTTTGTATTCAAATTCAACGCCTGCCTTATGCTTTGAATGCTTGATGTTTTCCACTTTCTATTGCAGCGAGGAACAGGCTTATCAACCCCTTTGACTCCATCATCTATGCAGCAAATAAAGTCTGTTCAAAATCTGGCTGATTACTTGAAACATTTTCGAGCTGACAGTATCGTCAGTGATGCTGAATTCATCCGTGTTCGTCTTGTTCCTGACGCTAGGCCTTGGACAGTTTTGGTTCAGGTATTACAGTTAATAACTGTATTCTTGATGATTGTGATCGTGCATAATTGCATTTTGCATATAGCCATTTGCCCTGCGGTTATCTAATCCGTTGTTTTCTTGATTGCATAGAGTTATGGTGGTTTTTGTGGAGTTACTTATCTGAGTTTTGCACCCCAAGGTTTGAAACAAGTGCTTTTGACAGGAGGGATACCTCCAATTGGAGATGGATGTAATGCAGATGCTGTTTATAAAGCTTGCTTTCAACAGGTTATTCATCAGAATGAAAAATATTATAAGAGGTTTCCTCAGGATGTTGACATTGTTCGAGATGTTGTTACCTATTTGTCAGAATCCGAAGGAGGCGGGGTGAGGGTTCCTCATTTGATCTTGTTGTTCTGCCTAAAAGATAAAATTGTACCTTAAATTTTTTTCTATTTTTTTTATATATTTTAAATTTCCTTGTTGTGCAGGTACGTCTTCCATCTGGGGGAATCTTAACTCCTATGGGGCTGCAATTTCTTGGTCTATCAGGTTTAGGATCCAGTGCAGGTTTTGAACGCTTGCATTATCTGTAAGACATCGAATTTGCACTTTCTAGTTCCATCCTTGAGAACTTATGACTTAATGTTGTGCAACGCATCCTATTTTAGTTCTCATCTTTCATAAACGAGTGCAGGTTGGAGAGGGTCTGGGATCCGATTTTAGTTCCAGGAGCGCCGAAGCAGATTAGTTCATACTTTTTAAATTCTGTAAGAGAACATTTATTTTTTCTTATTGATCATGAATTGAAGTTCTATCTGATGGATCTAATCTGAAGTCATTTACATGCAGTACGAGAGCTGGTTGTCTTTTGATACAAACCCGCTTTATGCTATTCTCCATGAGTCAATATACTGTCAGGTAAGCTTCCAACGTTTCTAGAGTGTTGCTTTCTCGTGTTTCATGGGATAACTTTTAAAGTTTAACAAATAGAAAGAATGTAATAATGTTTGTGGTTGCTGGTTAAACAACCTTCACCTAGCAAAATATAAACAAATCAGTAGGCTCCGCTTAAGTTGCAAATGCATATTTATTCAGACAAGCTAATCCTTGTATCAGTTATCATGTTGCTTGAACTTGATCTTAATTACATTGTGTTATAAAGGGTGCTTCATCGCGGTGGTCTGCTCACAGAGTAAGGGCTGACTATGAGAGCAAATTTGATGCAATCAGGGCTGCAAAAGAAGGACGTCCCGTTCTTTTTACGGGGGAGGTAATACTATTATGCTTTATGGGTGACTACAACCACAAATTTCCATCGAAATATTTAAGTTTATTTGAGAAACAATTGTATAGGTTTGAAGTAAAGATCTGTAACTGAAAACACGTAGAGTGAGCTCAAACTCTGCATTTTCATGAATACCTGCTTACTTCTGCAATTTGGTTTCCACTAAGTTAAAGGCCCAACAACTTGTAGAAGATATTTGTATAGCTTCCTATCATCTTCATATTATTTCATAACAGAGTGAGACTTCATTGCTTGCTTACTTTGACTCCCAGATTTTCCTGGCATCCCTGTCTTGAGAGACAATGTTGGTCATTGTCTGCAATTTAAATATTTGATCAATTTAAACCTGGCAGACACATTGCCAGCTATCTTGGTCAGTTTTAGGGACTAGCACTGACATATTGGATGTCCTGACTCCTGAGTTATTTTGTAAGCCAAATAGCTGTTAAGATAAGTACAGTGCGTATCTCTCATATTTGTATATAATGCCAAGCATTCAAACCTTTTCTGAGCTGATAAATAAGTAAACATTGCACTGCACACATGGCATCCCCTTGCATTTTGAAGAACAGGAGCGGTCATGATAATATTAAATTGAATCTTGAAAGTGAATTTTCCTGTGGGCAATGTTGAATTAGGACTTTGATACTTTCCTGGAGTATCTTCTATGATAGTTATGGCTCCAGACAATTTAAGTGTAGTTTGTGGCCTACAAATCAATTTGCTGAGTCAAGTTCAGCAAATCAGTTCGCCGTCATGGTTTGATCATGTTGTTAAACTGCTAGTTGATTGATGTGGTTTTAAATTTCTGCAGATGATATTTCCATGGATGTTTGATGAAGTTAATGCTTTGAGGCCTTTCAAAGATACTGCTCGTATATTGGCCGAGAAGGAAGATTGGCCTCCACTGTACGATATCGCTGCATTGAAAAATAACAAGGTGTGAAAGATGATAGTATCCACAGTTATCTTTTCTGAAAACTTCATTTTCGAAATCAGGGCCTGGTGATGCTTTACTAATTTTTCTAAAATGCTAGCAGGTACCTGTGGCAGCTGCCGTATATTATGAGGATATGTATGTAAACTTCAAGCTGGTCATGGAAACAGCTTCTCAGATAGCCGGAATAAGGTTATGGATAACCAATGAATACATGCATTCGGGGCTTCGCGACGGAGGTGGGCAAGTTTTTGAGCACTTGATGGGGATGCTGAATGGAAAGAAGCCTTTGTTCTGAATTCAAAATGAGGCCTGTGCCACTGTATATTATGAGCCAATCAAAACTTATTGGGCACTGAGCTTGGGTCTGCATCTTTTGCGCGCTAGCCCCTTGTTTGTATAGGATTCCAAACCCGCGCACCCTTGAACTACAAGCTTCTTTGAAGCCCCTACTTTGATTATTTGTGTTCGCTCATAGTAAAAGTGTCGTTTTATAATTGGACTCGTTTTAACTGCAAAATAAGTGAAGGTGTTCTTTTTCTTTGAGACTACTGAATTGAAGTTAATGGTGAGATGGTTTAGTTCACTAAAGTTAAAAATTTTTGGGAAATTGAAGTGTAATTTCAATCAGCAAAAACTTCCTTTGAATGTGGGTCACAAGTTACATATTACAACTTCCGGCAAAAAAATAAATAAATAAATAAAAATTTAAATATTACGACTGTTTTTAGTAAAACTCTTTGGATAAATTATGTTAACAATTGAAAATTTATCTTAATTACTATCAGTAAAAATTTTAAAATTATAAAATATTTTAAAAAATAGTTATGTGGTCTTAACCCCTAAAGGGAAAAGAAAAAATCACTTTATCATACGATAGAAAGTGAATTCTTATTAATAAAATCGAAAACCTTGCATTTAGATATTCATCGGAAAATTTATTTCTTTTTTTTTAAAAAAAACTCCTGCAAGTTGCAAAAAGAACTGAGAAATGGCTCAAGGTATTAGTATTTAAAAGCGTAATGGTACTACCATCCGCAGCGTTGAGGAAATTTAACGGGCTTGTGCTGAATAAAACCGAGAGATCCGGTTAGACTGCCAAAGGAAAATTAGGATCAGAAGTTAAAAAAAAAAACCCTCAACTCTGTTACCGCCATTACCGGTAACAGTTACGACACTCATTTCTGATTTCTTCTTGGTCGCCACGAGTCCGCAATTTAATTTTTAAGGGTTTAAGCAGGGTTTTTGTCATCTACTGTATTTCAATTCCTTCTGCTCTTACGCACGTATGTTGTCTTTTTACCTTGTCCAATCTCTCTAAACGCGTATTACTTTCTCTTTGTCGATCGAGAATGCGCAGATCGTTAACGTCGCTGGTTCGACCACTTACGAGGCCGCGTGAGTTTTCAACTTGCTCTGAGAAAATCCTGGCCTCCGTAGTGTTCGAGAGGTTACCGGTTGTTATTCCCAAAATTGATCCAGTAGTTTATGCATTTCAGGAGTTCTCGTAAGTTTGCCTTCTCTGCTCTTTGTTTGATTGCCGAGGAAATGGGGAAATCTCCTGCTAGGGTGTCTTAACTTTGCCATTACCTAGAAAGTGTGTAGCAAAAGAGGCACTTATTTTAAACACGGATGATAAGATTAAAAACAAAAAGCTGAAATATATACTGAAGACAGCCTTATCCATGGTTTTTTGGTCGAAAATTTTATTTTATTTATTTTTTAAAATTTTCAGCTACTAATTGGGGTTTTAATGAAAGAGATAAAAGGCTAGGAATTTATGCATGTAATTGATTTTGTTTTATACAGCTTCCGATGGAGGCAGCAGTATCGACGCAAATATCCCGATGAATTCTTGGACATGTCTAAATCTAGGGAAGTTTGAAATTTGATTCAGTTCTATTACATATTATAGTAGTGGCGGTTCCTTTTATGTTCAGGTCCTTTGTGAATTGTGATCCATATGTAAGTGGCTACTCAATAATAGTTATTAACATGATGCACCTCCCTAAACTTTTTGTTCATCCAAGTCAGAAGATTAAAAAACTTGAAATCAATTGATTTATGGAAAAAAATTATGTGCCATATGTGATTTAGAAAGTTCGTTGAAGAGATGGTTTAGAAAAAGACAATGTGGAGTAATTTAGGCCTAGTTTTTCGAATGGGGTATAACTGCAGCTCCACGGTTGGCTCAAGATGTCTATTTTTGGCTCTGTTATGAGAGTTCTCAATGTAACACAAAAATAATTAAAGCCATTGTTCATCAAGTTTTCTTTGCATCCTTCATGAAATACATGCATTCAACTGCAAATTTGCACGGGCAGAAAAATTGCAAACTACAATGTAGATGGTTTTGGTTCCCCGCTAATGAAGTCAAAATTTTGTACAACCAGCGGAAAAGGTGACTACCAAATTGACTATGTTCCAGGTCCGAGGATCATTGAAGCTGACAAAACGAATGATAGAACGTAAGTGGTAGATTTTATATTATTCATTGGAATATTGTTACCTACAAATTATTCTTTGATAGAGATCAGATATATGTTACAAAGAATTAACAATCTTTAGGAAGAAATGTCTGAATTAGGTCTTAAAGAGCTTTGCTTTTTGGTTAAAGAATCCGGCTCCCTATTTATATGCAAGAGTTACGAGGAGGAACAATAAACATCTTTCTTTAGAGATGTCTAGGTACTACAAATTAGAGAACGAGTTTCTGTTGTAACTATTAAAACTGCTTCCTCTTGGAGGTTGTGGCCTTGTGGTGATCTAATCACTGCCTATCTAGTATTGATAACATGCATACAGACACTTGGAGTTCCATCTGGTACATTTATATCCATACCTTATGTTGTTCTTTCTGTCAGCGATTCTTCTTCAAGTCCCGAGTGATTGACACCAACAAGTTTAATATTCGGAAGTGCAAGGATTTCGTCTGGGTGACCAAGGATGAATTATTGGAGTATTTTCCTGAACAAGCTGAATTTCTCAAGAAGATAATAATCAGCTGATGGCAAATTGCTCAAGTTTGATTTCCTAGCCATAAAATCTTTCTTATAACCCATTTTGTGGTTTAATTGTAATTTTCATGTAGTCTTCTACATCAGAAGTTCAAGCTGACATAACACAGCAGAACATCCGAGCACTAGTCAGTTGGGGGAAAAGAAGCGCATTGGTTCAGAGGATCGATTGAATAGTCCTATTATTGATTTTCTTTTGTTGGTGACGATTGATGCATGAAATAAAAAATTGTTCTGATAGCACTCTGACTTTTATTATCTTCCACCTCTTCTCTGCTGCAACAATGGTTGCATCTAACTGGTATTGTCTTCCTTCGGTATGATAGCCTAAACAAGTAACTTGTGGGTTTTATGCTGCGATGATAGGCTGAACGATTCCTATTTCTACCTTCCTGTACAGTGGGTAAATCTAGATGATTTAAATCTTATATTGGTCCTTCAAACTAGAGTGTAAATAATTAAACAAAATATAAAAAATACATAAATTAATTTATAAAAGTTTTTATAAAATTAAAATTTATATAAATATATAATAAAATAATATAAATACAATTTCAATACAATAATAAAGTATTTTGACGCGCACAAGTGGGGAGGTAAAGAGTCTAGGAATGTGTAGCGGGTGACCTAATCAGGACTCTCCCCTCCCCGCCACGGACACACTGACTTGAATTTAATGTGGAACTTGGGCGTAAATAATTCAATTCGTTGACTTCGTCTCTCAAAGAAGCCCAGTAGGTAAGCATTTTTGTTCATCTGTTGCCCCACAAAAAATCATTGCCGAAGGATAACAAATAGAATTTTCGTAGAACTATACGCTTTCCTATGTACTCCAAAAGACCTTGTTATGGTATAACTTTACTACTTATTTTACTATTTAACAGCAAGATGAAGATGGTGGAGTTAACTGCTTTGCTATAGAAACAAATAAATTGATCTGGGGATGTAATTACCTTGTAAAATTTCAATTATTTTCTCACTTTCGAACTTCATGCACAAAAAGAAAAAGAACGATTTGTTCCTGCATTTAGTTGGTAAACAG
Source organism: Adansonia grandidieri (assembly GCA_038382065.1). Classification (NCBI taxonomy): domain Eukaryota; kingdom Viridiplantae; phylum Streptophyta; class Magnoliopsida; order Malvales; family Malvaceae; genus Adansonia; species Adansonia grandidieri. Next base: position 7,769,202 of record JBBYHK010000004.1, read on the forward strand.
AACAAATAATCAACATTTGTAGCACTTAATTTAATCATGTATCCTAATGAAATAATCTTTTAAGGTGGCATGCAAAGAGAATCCAAAAAACCTACATGTATAGCGTGCATATTTTTGGTACAAAAGATACCACAATTCAATAACAGAAAAAGATTTTCGTCTAAATCTATTAGATACCATCTTTTAAAGACGATTATATAAATTAATTGGTTTAAATTTTAGATTATATGTATACGTGTGTGTGTGTATATATATATATATATGTATATGTATATGTATATATAGGTCTGTTTGCATGCTTTGGTGATAACGTGTCTCCTATTACTTGAGGGCGAGGGGCAGTTGAACAGAAGTAGGTGAGATGTTGTTGGCTTCACAAAGGGTGCAAGATAAGGAATTAAAGAGCTAGCCCCCTCCCTCTTTCAAACTCCATTAAACTTACCTCTTTTCTCTCTTGGATCTCTCTCTTGTGGGGCAGTCCAACCTCTTCTACCTTCCACCACTTTCTTCTCCCTTTTAAACTTCATTTCTTAATCATTCTCACTTCCTCTCCACTCTCTCAGAACCTTCATCATCATATGGATGGCCAAGAAAGTACCCCATCTGCACTTCCACCGCCTCCTGCGCAGCCCTTATTGTCACCTCTTAACGTTCCTCTCCTCTTTCCAACTTCATTTCCATCCACCTCGTTGAACCCTCCTCTAGAAACTCAAAATTTCCCCGGTATTGATTGGGTTAGCCTCCTATGTGGTCAAGCTCTGTTCGGCCATGAGAATAAGCTAATGACTGAAAGTGCTTCTAATAATTTGATGCCTGAAAATGGAGCTGATCAGGATTACAAAGGCAACAAGGATAAAAAGAAAGTTAGTAAGATAAAAAAGACAACCCGTCCTAGGTTTGCTTTCCAAACCAGGAGTGAAGATGACATTTTGGACGATGGTTACAGATGGAGAAAGTACGGTCAAAAAGCTGTGAAGAATAGCAAATATCCAAGGTTTGTTAATCTTTAAAATCCCTACTGTTTCTCTTATATATACGTTGCATGCCATGTTTATTCATAACACTATGTTGATCTTAACTTTTGATGCATATATATATATATATATATTTACTTAATTAAGTTTGCATGTAACTAAGATCATTAGCATGAATATGTTATTAAGTATGTAACAAGGAATTTGTATTATAAATTTTGTGGGCAAAGTAGATAATTACAGTACTTAGTTGTCGTTAAACCTAATTATATATGCAGGTAACTATATATGCATGGATTATAAGAATGGGTTCATGTGTTTAAATATTCTAAAAAAAAATAAGCAGTAATTACTTGGCGAAGCCTTCTGGAGATATTCTTAAACATCCATTTTTTAAGTTTAGGGTTCAAAAAATCTAACTAGCCAATACTTATGTATAGCTGTTTAGGGTTAATTTAGATGTATATAGAAGAGCAACAAGATAATAAATAATGCATGTCATTTCATTAATGAGAGATAAATGAGGGTGACGAAAACTCTAAAAAGTATATATATAACATTACATATAAACTCTCTCTCTCTCTCTCTCTCTATATATATATATATAGTATATTTTTGCTATTGAATATTAAATATAATTAATTTGAGTTTTGAGAAAGAAACTATAACCAAAACATTTGGAATCAAGATTATACATCATATATGTATATATAGTAATTCTTCTCCATTTTTAGCCATGCCTCCAATCCCAAAACCATAATGAAAAATATTCATCCACTTAATTAATACAAGAAAATTGATCATATATATGTTTTAATTTCTTATATACGCATTCTTTTTCAACATTGATAATAAAAAAATAACTATTTTATTTTTTGTAATTTATACAATAGAAATTTATTTAAAATTATTGTTTTTTTTTGGTTCAATATTTGTAAATTAAGGAGCTATTACCGGTGCACGCATCACACATGCAACGTGAAGAAACAGGTTCAAAGGCTGTCCAAAGACACCAGCGTCGTGATGACGACATATGAAGGAATTCACAATCATCCTTGTGAAAAGCTAATGGAAACCCTAACTCCTCTTCTCAAACAAATGCAATTCCTTTCTAGGTTTCAACTTTAGCACTGAAATTAATTAAATATAATATAGATTCAAGAACAAATCAAACAACCCTTCTGTCCTCGTCATACATATATATTTTCATTTTGTTTATACTTTCCCTTTTCCCATTTTTATAAACTTGCATGAAAAATGTGGAGAGCAAAATCAATGTTAATATATAAAATAAACATTATCTTCTTGATTTATGTATCTTTTTTTTTTTTTTTCACTCTAATGTTCTTAAATCTTGTTTTATATTCACGTGATTAGTGGCTTGACTTTGGGATTAGACCTTCACTTGGCTAATTTCTGTCCTTTTAGGGTTGGCATGGACGAAGATGATAAGTATTATGTATGCGTTCTTTGAACTAAAAAAAACAAAAAAAAGTCAGCTCGTGCTGGTCTTTTCAAAGTCTAAAAAACCTCCGATTTAGGTAAACCCCGTAGTATTCTACATGATTATATAAATATGATATAAGTAAAAAAATATTACATAATACAAATGAATATCTCAAAATTTATATATTATGAATTATTAAAATATTAAAATTTATATAAATTTAAAATATTTTAAATACGATTATGATACGATAAAATATATAATACAATATAAATATACGGATAACTAGATTTAAGTTTGACCTTGGGATTAATTATACCGAGCTATATACATACACCAGCTACGGCGGCTATGTAAGGTGAGATTTCCAAATTAAACAATAACTCATCATTAATTAGACATATGTTTTGTTTGGTAAACGA
>JBBYHK010000004.1:7783037-7795840 GCA_038382065.1 Adansonia grandidieri
ACAACAACAACAACAACAATAATAATAATAGGGTTCAATTAACTGATTTCTATAGATATTGATAAAAATTATTTAATTTATTATTTTAAAAAAATTTTGTGTTTAATATACTATTTTTATTAAATTCAAGAAAAAATAAATTCATTAATTGTAATTTTTATTAAATATTATTTTAATTAATTGTCATTGGATATTGATCAAAATTTTTAATAATAAATGAATTTTATTAACTAACGTTTTTAGACCAGTTTTAAAGTTAATTAATATATTATTTATAGTAATAATATTATATTAAATGCAAAGGTTAACAATTTTATTTATAATTTTTAATATATTAGGTGTAAACATTATAATATATAATAATTTTAAAAAATGTTTTTAAAAAATTCATAATAAATTTAAGAAATATATTACCTCATAAATGTTGCTTTTATAGATAATAAATTGACTATAAATCTCATAAAAATAATTATGCTATTTTTTTTAAAAAAAAGAAATTTTTATTGAAAAAATAGAAAATAAAATTGAAAAAGTGGCGATGCAAGCAAAATACAACCCTTCTTCATGTTAAGCTACCATGGTGCCCACTGATGGTAACCCGAAGCGACCACTGAAAAGCGATCGCCGTCCTGCCAAATCATCATCCAAATTAAATGATCGCCACGTGTTTCATTTCGGTGGACTTTCACGTTTCCGACCTCTTCTATTATTTTTTTAATTTCTTATTATTTATAAATTTAATTTTAATAATTTATAAATAAATTTTATGATTATAGATGCCGTTAATAAATATATTAAAAAATAAATAAAATAATAGTAAATGAGGGCCCAATCTGTTTCCGTCGTACCCAATTAGAATCAGAAAGAAATATTTCAATTTCTGGACTCGACCCCACTCCATACCTTAGCCCCGTCAAAATCTAACGCCGTCAACTTCATTTTTTATTATTTTTTATTTATTTCAAATTCTCTCAGAACCATTAGGCGCGGCTCCAAACCGCAGTAGGCCCAGATGTATCCCCATTATAAAACCTTATATTGTTTACTTACACTTGCATTCAAACTCACTTCGATACTTTTCCGACACCTTAAGAATCGGAGACGAAGAATCCCTTTTTTTAGGGTATTGGGTTGGATTATTTTCTTTTTATCAATGGCGGAGGAATCGGAGAGTAAGCAATCGGTGGTGGAGTCGGTGATGGAGAAGATTCAAGGCCGTGATTCATCGTCGTCTTCGGATTCGGATTCGGATTCGGATCATGACAAGCCAGCTTCCCCTTCCTCCGTTAAATCTAAGATTTATCGGTTATTTGGAAGAGAGAGACCCGTTCACCATGTTCTCGGTGGTGGAAAACGTACGAACTGCCTAACTCTCATTTCGCTCTTTGTTTCCCCCCCCCTTCAAGTATCGTTAATGACACCAAGGTTTTATATTTTATATTTTATATATATTTTTTAATTTTTTTATGGATTTGAGGGACTGTTTGTAAAGGATATAATGCAGTTACTTTTACAAATGCTTAAAAAAGATTAGGTTGATGGAAGATTAATGAATCTGTATTTTTATTTATGCTTTATGATCTGTTTGGTAGTTAAGTAAATGCATGTCTTGAGTCCCATTTTGGGTTTTATTTGAGACTTCAAATTTAGGGTCTTATGCAGTTGCCTTTTCTTGTTTGCATAACGTCTTTTGAATTTGGCGATTTAAAAATGTTCACATCTAAACACATTAGTCTAGAGGCCTTTAGAAGGAGAAAAAAATCTTGTTCTTTTCAGGTTGTAGATTTTTGGGTTTTGTTTGTGTTAGATGCTAATGTTGCCTCTTTCCATTTTTATTTCGTTGGTAATATTTTGGTTCAGCTGCTGATGTGTTCTTGTGGAGGAAGAAGAAGATTTCAGCGGGTGTGCTTAGTGGAGCAACTGCAATTTGGGTCCTTTTTGAATTAATTGAATACCACCTACTTACTCTCGTTTGCCACATTTTGATACTCTCTATTGCTCTAATGTCCCTATGGTCCAATGCCCATACCTTCATCCACAAGTAAGTTTTACAGTCTTTGAAGGAACTTCTATTGATCTGGTTATTAAGATGCTGCATGATTTCTTACAGACCATACCCTGACTTTTTTTTCCCTCTTATATAGGACTCCACCTCGCATCCCAGAAGTATATTTGCCAGAGGAGCCATTCCTCCAAGTTGCTTCTGCTCTGACAATGGAACTTAACCAAGCATTGAAACTATTTGGGGATATTGCCTCTGGAAGAAATCTGAAGAAGTTTCTCCTGGTGTGTTTGTTTTTATATCTATGGTGATATTGTGGATTGTTTCATCTTTAGTTGAGACTGATTTGGGGAATCACTTTTATTTTCATTACTTAAAAGAATGCCATCCTCGTTTTGGATTTCAGGTTATAGCTGCTTTCTGGATCCTCTCAATTTTGGGGAGTTGGTGCAACTTCTTGACCTTGTTCTACATATGTAATAACACTGCTCACTAGTATTCAGTGCTAAGTTTATTTCCTTTTATGATATCATGCTGAATTTTTTTTTTAATGGAAATCAGCTTTTGTATTGCTGCATACGGTGCCGGTTTTGTATGAGAAATATGAGGACAAGGTTGACCCATTTGCCGAGAAGGCGATGATTGTGATAAAAAAGCAATATGCAGTTTTAGATGCAAAGGTTCTGAGTAAAATTCGGAAAGGTCCTTCGAAGACCAAGAAGGTTTAAAAGGCTCAGGTGTTTACCGTGCAGCAACATTTGGGTAATTTTTGGTGGGTTTCCAGGGTGTGGTTGTGTTCTCTATTCAAATTAAACTACAGTACTTTCTTCCTCAACTGTTCAAAAATGTTCTGATTTGCAATTCAGAATATCAACATTAAGATCAATCAGCTCTTAGCAATAGGCCAAGCTTTCAACATGGCACCATAGGGTGATGATTTCATTATATAAACTTTGTTTCTTTTGGACTGGACGACAATCAGCTTTTTAAATATGGTTGGCACCTGATTCCGTGCTGTTATAGCGTGTGTTATTTCCTGATTAGTATTATTTTTGGGATGTTTTTGTGTTCACTAATGGCTAGTCGGTTCTTTATGCTTTCATCTATTCAAAGAGCAAAAAGATAAACCGGGAAGTACTTGGAAATGGAGGTAATTTTAGACCAAATTGAATGTTTGAGAATGATTCATAGTGTTGTTAAAAACCAAGTGTTCTTGTTGCTTAAACTTTGAGTAATAATATTCAAGGGGTCTAAATGTTTAAAATATTGGAAATTCAATAATTTCTTTAAAATAAATTCGAACACTGGTTTAATATTAAAAAAAATATTAAATATGGTTAATTTAAACGTGAAATATGACAAAAGAGAGAATAAAATATAGAATTATTGTCACCCATGTCCATTTTCAAATACGTTGGGCTTATAATAAAAATTTAAACACTGAAAAATGGAAGGATTTCTTCTCATTTCGAGTTTTGAAAGAGTTGATCGAAGTGAATTTTCATCATGGCTACAACGTCGACAAAAGAAACTATATACCTTTGAAAATAATTACATAATCCAAGAAAATCTTTTCAGTATTTTGGTAACAGCCTTGATAAACGAGTGCTACTGTCTGATGACGTGGGGGGAACCGTTGAGAATTCGGAATCAGAATGTTCAAGCTGCCGTACGGTGCTTGCGTTCTGGCTTGGAGAGAAACCAGAGCCGGCAGTTGTTTGCTCAGACGTAGATGAAACAGGACCGCCAGCAACTGGGCTTCTTCCCTGAAGGTCTTCCCTGGATCTACTAGCATCTTCAGCCGATTCCCTCTTTTCTCTTTCTTCAGTTTCCTTGAGCAGAAAATCAACCCACAGATCTGCAATTGACTGAGAAGAAAAAAGATGGTTGAGGCTTGGATTTTCAAGCGTATTGATACTAAGCAAAGGTACAATGAGAAAAGGAAACCCTATAAGAAATACCCAAGGAAAAAAAAAACAGAAGGCGGTGGAGCTACATCGTTGGTGGCAGTTGATCAAGTCAAGGCTGAGCTATATTTATGATTTTGAACATCCACATTTTTCATTCAATTGGGTTGAGTCAGCTTTTACCCTATCTAGTTCTCACCCAAGTTCTAGATTTTGGTAGGCTTAAAGAGATAAGAGACTGTCTAATCGCATGCTCAGTTGCAAAATTTTCTAAGAAAAAGTAAATGCTAGATGAAGTAATCTGGTAACCAATGTGAACATTAAGGTGACCAAGGAACATAAGATAACCTCCCAAGAGTTGCAATCATGAATGCTAAGACGGGAGAGAAAGCTGGGGACATTGGGGATTTTTTTTTTTTTTTTACAAGGCAGGTTGCCAGAACCAACAAACATGCCAATTTCAAACACCAAGATTTAATTTATAATTATGGGTAACCTTTGAATACTACGTCAGTTGCGTGTCATGGATGGTGAAAATTGCAATGGGCTTCGAAGCTTACTGGTTTGACACATTAGGCCCTAATGCTATTCTATTCATCTTGCAGCGTGGCTGATGTAATACATGCAGAGAGAAACAAAATTTCATCCACTTCTTAACAAAAAGATTGAAACAGCTAAATAAGAAAAATTATTTGTGCACAGAAATCAATCAGTTTTAACACAGAGCCAAAAAAAAAAAAAACCTGGTTATCAGAGGCCATATTTGCATGTACTTCAACCGAACTTCCGCCCAAGATGCCACCAACCAAACGACCAGGTAGACCCAAAACACCCCGAACAACACCTTTGCCAGCGCCTTGTTGAGCAACACCTATCCTCTGCTTGTCTTCATCAGAGAAACCCAGCATCCGAACCATAAGATCCAAAACCTAGAATTCATATAATGTTTGTAAGTGCAGGAGAGGGCATCTATTTTAACACAGAAGAAATTATTTTTCCAGTACCAGAACCCGAGATATCCTACCGTGCCACAGCCTTTGATTATCAAATGTTAGTACACAAAAGGAATGAGTAGAGAAAACTCATTTTCTAGTATTTTTTTTTTCTTTACATAATTACTTGAACCGTTATACCTCTTTGCTGTGGTTTCTTTGGAAGTAGGTCACAAGAAGTTTGATCACAACACGCCTGCAAAAAGATCAGTGGCAATATTAGCATTCTAATTGTTCAGAGAACATAAAAACAAAATGAATCACAGCAGTTTCAAACTCAAAAAAAAAAAAAAAAGGATTGTATTCAAATAATCCAATAACGCAAAAAATGTATAAGAAGATAATATAATGAAGCAACAATATTCTAGAGTGATAGAAGTTGGTATCAGTTAACAGCTATGATTATCGTAAAGCTGGTTTTGAAGACCAACTGTTGCATAAACGACACATCTCAATTCTTTCACTCCAACGTTAATGGCCAAAGAAGTTTTGCATAGAGTTCGTTGAAGGCTTATTTTTCTTTGAAGGTAGATTGCGAGTTTCTTGATAAAGAAGTTCTTTTAAATGGCATAAAATGCTATTCAATTGAATGCAGATGATGCACCTATTATCAAAAGGGGGTTTTACCGGTCTATCGAGAGAAAAGAAAGCTTCCATTCCAAAAGTCAAAGAAGAAAAGGAAACTGATAGCAAATATTGATATATATACATCCAGTTCTAACAGGTAGACAGTTCCTCATAGTACAGTAATCGGAGTCAACATTTAAACAGGCTAACCTGTCAACAAGATAATCAGAGTCCATAGACATTCTGTTAAGCCTTGTCATGCTCTGCTCGAGAGCACGCCTTAGTTTTCCATTATCTTCCTCTAGCTTGTCTACTCTGGTTTTCCCTTCTGCTAGCATTCTTTCAGTTTGCGAAAGCTTCACCAGAATTTCTTCCTTTTCCCTTTTTGAGGATTCTGCACGTTCATCTGCATCCTGGAGAATGCATAGATGATCAGAAAGAAAAATTAGGAAAAAGCTCTTTGACCTCGAGACAAATGATTTTCCACATTTGAACTCGGGAATGAAATAGCAAGGTAACTAAACAGAAAATATCTGAAATAGAATAAAACTCATAAGTCTCATTTTTGACTGAATCCATTAATGTAGAGAAGCAATTAGCAAGGGGAAGGAGGGAGTACAATACTTTCAGAAGACCAAAAAGTCTAGCTGATTCTTCTCTTGCCAGAGCCAAATCTCGCTCCAAATGTTCCTATAACAGAATAATATAAACATTAAAAACTAAGTTCTATTTCACCCATCGCTTTTGAGAAAGTTTGTACATATACAATACCAAAAGATTTACTTACCTTAGCTTCAATTTCTGCATAGTATTGACCAAGTGCAGTTTGAAGATTTAGTAGCTCAACATTTTTTGCATCTATTGTTCTTATACAGTCTGCAAGTTTCTTATTCAGATCATCAATGATTTCCTTTGACTTCTGAATTTCATAGTTGTTCATTAGTTTAACTTCCTCCTGATTTGCCATTGCCAGCTTCAGGGCTTTCTCCAAATGTGCAATTTGAGCTTCTTGATATTCATTGCTCTCACGAAGTTCTTCTATAATTTTGCTATCTTCATCCATTTTTTCTGATTCTTCAGATTCCTAGAAAACATTGCAGCAACAAAAACCATCCTAAGTTTTGAGTTTTTGACTGCACCTACTTAAAACATACAGCATATAGGAGCCTTGTAGAATCTAGCACATTAATTAGAAAGTTGAAGTTGATAATAAAGAAAGCTTACAATTAGACAACCACAAAAGTATTGTTATTTCTCAGAGTGGCATGTAGCCAACATCCCCATCCACGCAAAACTATTACAAAATATAACATCAATATAGAAGCTATAAAATCGAGACTAGAAACTTTAACATAGAAAATCAGATCTCAGAATTCTTCTTTCCTCTTTTCTATTTTTCCCCCAACTGAGGAGGGTGAGTGAATGAAGTATGTAACAAGGTACAGCAATATTTTTTGTAATATTTATGAATAAAAGCCAGACAAATATCAAAGAGTCTACAAATGATTATAATATCAAGCGGTCACGAGAAACCAATAAATCAAATTGAGTAACATACGCTCTATGCTAAACACTTTGGCAAAGGCCATTATAAGTGAAACTTGAAGATGTATAAGGTTAAATTTTCACCAAAAACTCCATTAAAGTTCAGGGACCTGCAACCTTTTCTAATAAATGCTGCTTAAGACGAGTCAATTCTCGCAAAGCCTTATCCCTTTCACAGCATGTTTCTTTCAGATCTTTTTCCAATTTCTGCAGTGATAGTTCCATTTCTTTCTTTTCAGAAAAACTCCCTGATGAATCCACCATCTGGTATACATTTAAAAAAATTTTGATAAAATAAAACACCCGCAAATTTAAAGTTACTTGAAAGAAAATATAATTTTCTCCAGAACATACTCTCACACGAAATAACACCAATAACCAATTTCTACAAGGGTCAAAGTTTGCCAATGCAACACGTGAGTGCATGCACACCAAAAACAACCAAAAAAGAAAAGAACCTGCACAGCATATAGCCCCTGCATATCAGATTGGATATTACCAGAGTCTCTAAAGGACTGGGATCAATCTTCTCAGTTAAAGGTTTCCTTCTACTTTCGACAGCAGCCATCAATTCATTCTTCTCCATCTATGAGAGGATGTAAATGGAAGTAAATAAAGGATATTAATATCAAAGGGCAATATATATGATTCACTTCCCTAAATGGCAACAAATTTAACAAGGCAAGCAGGTATCAACCTTCAGATGAGTGTTTTCCTTCTCCAACGTGGCAATTAACCTTTTCATATTCTCCAGCGTATCATATTGACTTTCGTCCGCCTGTCTATTCAACTCCAGTTGCAAACATCTTATTTCTATTATTTTCTCATTCAATTCGTTGCGTATTTTGCTCAAATCTGTGAAGCACTGTCAATGCTTAATAGATAAGAGCTTATGCACGATTCTTTTAGCCGTAAAACAAATGACAAACTAAAAATGGCCTTTTAACTAACATAGATCAAAATGATTTTCTACCTCCGAAATGCTACTCAAATGAAGAACACTATCACATGAAGTACCAATCACTAACAAACTAATAAAATTAGTATACATACAATGAACAGCACGTAAAACATACATAAAAGCATACTTATTTCAAAGAACACTCTAATTGCCAGGATTGAGACCAAAAATACAGAAACAAAAGTACAGCGACATGATTATATTATTTGAAACATGCTAATGTGAAGCAGTACAAAGCATGTAAAACTCGTCAATGATAATTAAGCATTAAATTTCAACATGCATAAAAGTAACAATTAGGGTTCTATAAAAGAAAGAGTTAAAGGTTATTTAAAACGGCCAAAATAATGATAAAATCTATCATATCCAGCAGACTCAGAATCTTACTTTATCCTTGTCTGATTTCAATAACTTAAGCTCTTCCTGAAGAGATTCATTCAGCTTGTGCTCCTCTGGAAATTTATAATAAAGAAGAATAAGGGGAGAAAAATAAAAAATAAAAGATGACTTTTCCTTTGTTTGACAATGGGTGATATAGCAAGTATCATAATTGGGTCTTCAAGGTGTACAAATATACCATGTAATCTTATCTGTACATTCACTAATTTATCACGCTCTTTTTCAAGTTCCATCTTCAACTGCTTTATTTGTAATTCATGACTAGCTTGAACTGCCTCGAGGGACCTATTTTTCTCTTCCAGCAAATCTGCAAGCTCCTAGAAGGCATTCATATATCTTTTTGTCAAGTTCATTTATTATCTAAACTTGTAGAAGTATGAAGGGAAAAGTTTTATATTGGAATACAATGGACAAAATCATTAGAAAGGGCATATCATCCCCTAAAAGGGGGGGGGGGAATAAAACAGCAGAAGGGTGCATCCACCAAGAGTAAACCAATTATGTCCAGACAGCCTAATAATGCCTCTTATTACAAAATAGAAAAATAAAAAATAAACAGTGCAATTACCTTTTCTTTTCCATCGTGCTTAGAGGTCAGACCATTGGACATTTGGTTTGCAGCATAATGATTTTTCACAAGACTTGTTGATTTAAGCTGTCGGTTTGGTGACTGATCACCATTTCCCTGAATAAATGTCCAAAGTGGATCAGCTAATAACCAAAGGTTTAACATAGACAGACATGCATGTTAAGGTAGCTTGCTACTTCTGACTTGGTGGCAGCAGAATCATAATAAAGGAAAACTCAATATGACAACATATGCAGTGGGAATAGATGCATGTTTCGGTACAAGAGTAAGAAGAAAAATCAACAATTGAGTTTATGCTTGTCACTTAATTAAGCCATCAAACCATCCTAGTATCCTTGACAGCTCATTTCTTCATAGAGGATAAAAATCAGGACCACAAGGATATAAAAACTAAAAGATCAATTTCTCATTTTAAAACAAAGATCTCATCTCTATGTTCAAGTTTCTATGACATCTGCATCTTGGGAGTTTGCCAAAGGCATGAAAAGATTTTAAAAAAATGAAATACTTTTTTATATATATTTGCTTCTTGCAAGATAATTACAGCACAAATAACATAAGAAGCAGCACACTCAATGGCTCACACTATTTTAGCTTAAAGAAGAATTATGAAACTACAGATGACTTAGAATTAAGGAGCCTATTGCATGAAGTCCACAATTTCTCAATAAATCATTAAATCTCAGATAAAAACTCTAAATAAGACTCTTGTACCTTGAGTGCATTAATTCCATTACTTGATACTTTGGAACTTTCACTTCTAGCTGCACTCAGAGCTGTATTTGTTGCATTCAAGTTTTGTTTCAACGAGCTATTCTCTTGGTTCAGTCTGGAAATTTGCTCCTGGAAAACAGGATGTGGGGTGAGTAATGAGAAAGAAATTTAAGCCACTGAAAATGAAAAAACTAAAGCTAAGTAACAACAAGTAAAAAGTAAGAACAATAATATAGCAACGTATCTATCGGACGTAAAATCATTAAGAAGCAAAATTTCGATAATAGGATGCCTCAAAGATTAGCAAAACAGACAGCACATGACATGACTTCTAGAAGCAATCATGATAGAAAAAAATTGGGATACTAAATCTAAGCATGATATTGATGGAACAAATAAACTGCCCCTTCGTAATCCTCTTCAACTAGCACCCAGTACTTTGGGGTTTGGACAACCGAAAAAAATATATTTTTTGGCAGAACTCAGAAGGTTCAAATTAAGTGATGAGCACGATATTTGCAATTAAAATGACTAATCTAATATCAACAAGAACAGTTTACTAATTTAGATGCTCATGCTGTAGATTTTACCATTGAGGTATCAAGAAAGCATTCACCAGCATCACATCTACACGTGAAGATTCTAAGAACCAATTCTTAAAAAGCCATGTCAGCTCCAGTCAGAATGAAATTATCCATGTTGTAAAATACATAAGTAAAGCATTTGCAAAAGATGAAACAGGTAAAATAAAAAAAACAATTAAATATGCATCAATAATTTCTCAAGATATATGACAAAGGAAAACTGCCATACTCACTTTTTTTTTTTCTACATGGCTCCCACTAACCCAATCTTCCCTCCTGTGCCTCATATAGTACTAACTGATAAATTGATATTTCAATTCAATTTTGAAAAAAAAAATTGTTATTTAAGCATTAAATACTGTATCATAAGTCAAGTATTTGATAAATACAATTATAAAAAGTATAATGAAAGCAATATGCTGCATTACAATAAGTAATCATTAAGGATCCCAAATATGATGAATGAATATAACGATTTCAATTACTTGGATTATTAACACTATAAGATTTGAACTTCATACCAATCCCAAAAATTTACTACAATAACTACAACCAACCATCAGGTACCTCTTTTTCTTTTAACAAAGCAGCATAAATGACTGATAAAGCCTTAATTTCTGCCTCAGATTCCTGAAGCTTCTTAATTTCCGCTCTGTATCTTTCAATCTACAACAAAATTTAAAAAAAAAAAATGAGACAGTTTAGTTATCCCGCATGAAGATTAGAATACCACAAATGCCACACCAACTCATATAGTAGCATCCGTAAGAGTATAAGACTAAACAATAAAAATCATGCTTACAATTGACTCTGTCAAAAAAGCAGCCCAGAATACTTGGACACCAAAAGAGGTGCATATGCAGCCCAAAAGTGGTTTAAGATTCAATCTTAAGCCACTAGCTCTTCAAATATTATAGGATAGACCAGAGTACAAACCTGAATCAGTTTTTCAAACTCAAATATGAAAATTACAATATTAAAAAGCATTTAACCCAGCTACTGGGGTTCTAGACCCGCAATTCACTCACTTCCCAAACAGTTGAGTATCGGCTAATATAATGTCATAATTTTTAGGAAAGACAAAAAAATTGTTCATAATTTTTAAGGCACTGTACAACACGTTGAATCAAAGCAAAGCTCCGTGAAATCAGGAACACCGAATACTAGTAACAAAATTCAAGCACGAAAATTCGATGCAAGAATACCTCAGAATTGAATGGCGACTCAATTCCATTGCCGACCGGAGGGAGGGAAACAGGGTTTGAGTGGGCAAACCTATGAGAATTCCGTCTATCGAAGAAAGGCGAATGGTGTCCATTCCCCGAACCATAGATCTCGAGTTCTTCTTCGTCATCGTCGTGTACATCAAGCGCGATCTTATTCAAATTCTCTTTCAAGTTAGCAATCGAACTCCACATCTTCCAAGGATCCCGCAATCAATCAGTACAATTGAAAGATTAATTGTAATTATTCAAGAAAAGTTAAGAAGGTTTTGAAAATATCCAAGATTTTCTTTGACGAAATTAGGGCAGAAAAGAATGTTATAGGATAACTTGCCAAAGAAGATTGAATTTGATTAAGGATTTAGAATTTGCAATTGCGGGCAGATCTGATAAATAAGAACACTATTTTTTTCCCCCTTAAAACTTTATAAGGGTTATTACCTCATGGCTTTGTTTTCCAAATGGTACTAGTTACATGACATCAGTTTAGTCTAGTCTGGCGGATTATGAAGCGGGTCCCGACCCTTTGGCTTGGCCGTTCTGTCTTGATTATAAATAAAAGTTCTTATGCTAAACCATAAAATACATTTGAAACAACTGTTAGAACATACGCGTGAAACAACAAATTAAAAAAAAAAAAACTAAATTTATCTATTTATATTGTTTAATATTTTTAAATAATTTCATCAAACGAGATTCGTGATATCAAGACATATAAATATAATTAATCACGTTTATTTTTTGTAAAAAATATTTTTTAATTATTATATATTAAAAAATTGATTAAATTAAAAAATAATTTTTTAAATGAGCAATTATAATTATTTTTTAAAAAATAATTAAAATATCTAAAAACCTCTAAGTTTATTTTATTATTATATTTTTAATTTAGTTTTTTTATTTTTTTTTATTTAGTTGGTGTCATGAGTAGTTACTTAGACTCGTGACACCAATTAAATCGATAACTTTATATATAGTATATATAATAATAGAATTCGTTATACACATTTTGTGAATGTTTAAACTATAAAATAATGAATAGAAAATTTTTATTAGACATTGTAGGTTTTTTTTTATAAAAGTGAGTATTTTTTTAATTTTTATTAGATATGGTAGTTTTCTTGAGAGTGATTTTTTCTTTTCTCAACTGAGTTGATGTCATGAGATACTTAACTCATGAAACTAACTAAATCGATGACTTTATATATAGTACTAGAATTTGTTACACTCGATTTTGTAAGTGTTTAAAATACAAAATAATGAATAGAAATTTTTTTATTAGATATGATAGTTTTTTGTTATTTTTTATTAGATATGGTA
>JBBYHK010000004.1:7842962-7854685 GCA_038382065.1 Adansonia grandidieri
ATTTCTTATTTTTAAATATACTATAAAGAATATTTATTTTTTATTCTAATAACTTTTGCTTGTAAAATATGAAACCTCCAAATTAGATTTGCTTATAGTCCATGTAGCTTGTTTGATCTGATTTGTATTAATTGGAGTTTAGATAAAAATTTTTGTTGTTCAAACTAGTCTGATTAAACAATAAAATTTTTATTTACAATTTAATTATAAATATTAATATAAAATATTTTTAATATTATTTTAAATAATTAATTTACTTAAATTTAAATAAAAAAAAAATTTTAAATAATAATCCAACTGAGCTGACGATCATTTATGCTCTAAATTTATTTATTTTTAAAATAAATTCCTCATTACTTTTTTTAAAACGTTACATCATCTTAATAAAATACTATTATTAACTTATCGCACTTGGACTTATTGACGTAGGAGATTTCTTTCCTTTATTTTATTTCTTTTATAAAAATATTGTTTTTGGTCATTATAAATAGAATGGCATCTTCTTTTTGTCTCACCAGTCACCACGCAAATCGTTGGTGCATAATTCTGGCAAACCGATTTAAAAATTCATTTTTAAAAGCAGATTTAAATCATCGCAGCTTCGTAAAATTGCCGGTCAAATTCTAAGATTTAAGAAATAATAACACTATGAAAAATAAAATAAAAAACACACATGCAAATCTGTGGTCACAGTATATGACTTTAATACTTTGCGTTACTGTTGTCTCTTTCACTTTTTTTTTTTATGTAATTAAGCTTTAGTAATTTATTTTTTTCAAAAGATTTTTATTATAATAATAATAAGCTTTAAAGTAATATATATATATAATTTGTTATATTCTAATTAAACTTTAGCAATTATAATTGTTCCTAGATATTAACCAATTAAATTATAATTCTATATTTTCCATAATTTTAAGTGATAAATTTCATTGGCCTTTAATGTTTAGCTTTAAATGCAAATATTTAGTTATTTTTTTTTTCATTTGAAATGAATAGGATTTGGGATTGTGATAATTTAGGTTAGGATGAGTTTGATTTGAATTATAATTTAATGGATTTAACATTATTTTTTTTAATTTTATGACATGTACATTTTAATAATTAATATATGTTAAATTTTAATGTTTGAAACGTATTTAAACTTTAGCATTTATAATTTACGAGTCATTATAAAAAGAAAAATCATAAGGAAAAATCAGGACAATAAGCTTTCCTTTCATGGTTAAAAACAAAAACAAAAGAAGAAAAATGAAAGGTTACCCCATGTGAATTAGTATTTTTTGGCTAATTTTTAGATTTAGGAGAAACGAATTTCAAATTTTGCTCTTAAATAGAATAAAAATATATTAATTATTGAATCAAATGTTTAAATACAATAAACTTATTGCGATTGATTAAGCATATACCTAAATTGAAGAAAACCCAAGTAAAATACTGATAAAGAAGGTAAAAGAATAGGAATCCATGGAAACATTTTTAAATTAAAAACAAAAATTACCAAGAAAATAATTAAAAAATAAAATAAAAAATTAAGGGGGTTGAGCAATCGGAAAGCAATATAATTTTCTTTTTTGGTATGCAGGCAAAATCCCAATGTATACATTTTTATATCTGTATTATATATTAGGTGACAGATTGAATTGATATTAAAAGAAAAAAAAATCAAATAAATTATTATATCTATTTATATCTTTTCAAATTTTCATATCATTTTTTGGAAAAAAAACAATCCATAATTAATTTTCTTAAACATGATTTTTTTACGTATATTTTTTTTCTTGTCCACTCATAAAATGCCTAATTAAAATTATAATATAAAAATCACTTACATAATTAAAAAAATACTAATAATAAATTTAAAAAATTATCCACTTATTTTCATTAATTAATAATTAATTAATTTTATTTTTCTCTAAAATATTTTTTTTACATTTTTTTTCTTTCCCCTATATATATATATTTCTATTAATATATATATACATATATATGGATGTATATCTATATTCTTTTTCTATCGTTAAGATCAACGTCTTGCTTGAATAGCACCTCAAAACTTTCATGCCTTTCCCACCCCCACTCATTTTGTTGTTGTCTTTTTTTTCCGACTAAAAATTTCAGAACGAAGAGAGAAAAAGAGTCCACACTCCCACACGCGCTCTCTCCTCGCTCTTCGTTTTATTTCTTTACTTCCCGTCTGTAGTCCCGAACGCAATGCCCTTTACAGAAAACCGCTTCTCTCTTCATTCTCTGCCTGTCGTTGTTTTTCTTTCGAAACTAATAAAGAACCAAAATAATTTCCTCTCTATTTCTCTCTGTACTATGACTTTTGCTTAGGGATGTTTATGGGCCAAATCAGGAGTAACCCATTTCTTTGTTCTCTGCTATTTGAATGAAAAAATACGAAATTTTACATATTGCCCCCATTTCATCTTCTTTAAATGTTTCATTTTAAAGGGCTTTACTCTTATATTTCACTGCCAAGAAGCTTTTTTTTTTCTTTATCTGTATGAATCGCTTTTTCTTTGCTGAGTTTCATTCGGTTTTTTGTTAAATCTTGAAACTTTGCCCGAATCTGTCAGCACCCATTTGTTCGGTTACCCCTGAACCAGCTCTATTACAGGTTCGTGGCCATTTTGGGGGGGGGGGGATTTTCATGTTTTCTTATTGATCTGCTTGCCTGTCTGTAATCTAATGATGTTTTGGTTTAGTTGGTGGTGCTTATTGATATTTTAGTTATGTGGGGTTTTCACCTTTGATGTTTGATTGATAGGTAAGGATGGCCTAACCTTTCTCTTCTTTTACCTAACGTTATATTATATGTTCTTAAAACACTTTAGGGTTTTTATTCTTTTTTTTTCTGGGTTGCTAAATTCATGAAAGGTTGTTTTTTTTTTTAGTGAAAAAGAACTCACCTTGTTTTGGATTAAATACTCAACACTCTAGTAAGAAATCTGGTTAAAAAATTGTTTCCTTTTTATATCATTTTGATGTTCTTCTTTATAAATGCCGTTCTGCTTTTTTAAGTAACAAATCAGTGATTCACATTTTTCCTTTTTTTTCTTTTTTTTTTGCTTTCTGTATATATATCCAATGATAATATATATTTTTTAATTTGTAAATGAATTTTTGATTAATTTTCTCTTGGTTGATATTATCTCCCTCTTGGAAATCAGTATTCTGGCATTATCCTGCTTATGGGACAACATTGGTTCAATATGTTGGCTGATTTGTTCCCTTAATCTTTTATATCTTCTTCGAAGTATGTATCTTAGCTTTCATACAGATGATTAAATGGCCTTAATTTTTTATGTTTTTCCCACTAATCTAAGGTTTATTGGTTGTCTGAACTTCATGCCAAATCCTTAATAGGCATGCATGAAATCCCAGAGTTCTAAAAATATGTTTTCTTATTGGATTGTTGTTTTCTCCATTCTCAAGCTTCGAGTTATGGGTGTTGACATGTTTTGATAATTGCCAACATAAGACACTTATGCTGGCATTTTCTACCCAATTGTTGGTAATTAGTTTTCAGGTGTTGTTTGAGAGAGCCCACTGTGGGTGGAAGATCAAATTAGTTTTTTGTTTTTTAAGAAATATGTCACACTTTAATCCACTATTTTCATCCATTCATCTTTAAAATTTTGTCCTGATAATCAGAGGGGTTTGAGTGTGTATTTATCACATGATAGGCGGATTAATTATTGCAATGTGCTTTCAGTACTTTCTGATTTGTTGCAGTTTATGTTAGGTCCTTTGACTTCTTGTATTTGGAAGGCCTAGTTTTTTTTTTTTTTTTTTTTTTTCTTCATGATATATTGCTTTATGAGGTGGTAGATTCCTATCTTATAACTTCTTATTTTTTCCTGTGTGGCTTGACTATGTGAAGAAATTAATTCCTGTTTTTGTTAAATTCTCAGGAATTTTCTTTTGCTGTTCGTAATCATGGATGGAGAGACTTCATGGATCAGCCATTCCTCTGATGACTTGACAAAATCTACTGGCGACTTTGATTCGTTTTTGGAACTTAGTGAAGAAGGTAACAAAGAAACGACTGCGGTTCCTGTGGACTTAATCTTACCTGATGACTTGTTGGAACGAATCCTGGCTTATCTCCCCATTGCTAGCATTTTCAGAGCTGGTTCTGTGTGTAGAAGATGGCATGAGATTGTCAGTTCCAAAAGGTTCCTATGGAACTTTTCACATGTTCTATCACAAAAGCCTTGGTATTTTATGTTTACAAGTTCTGATGAACCTGTTGGTTATGCCTATGACCCGATCCTTCGAAAGTGGTACAGCTTTGAACTGCCTTGCATTCAGACTCCTAACTGGTTCATTGCTTCATCGTGTGGCTTGGTTTGTTTCATGGACAATGACAGTCGAAGCGAGTTGCATATCTGTAATCCAGTCACCAAACGTTTCAAGAAGCTTGAGGATCCCTCTGGTCTGAAATTCTCCGATTATAGCGCACTGTCCATCTCAGTGAACAGGAAGTCACACAATTATACTATATCCATTGTGAAGTCTAAACAAGTTCCTGGAAATTTTTTCCAATGGGACCTTTCAATTAGTATTTATCATTCAGAAACAATGATGTGGACAACCTCCTTGACTGAGGTTTTTACAGGATGGAGGGGTGGAGATGAAAGTGTGATTTGTGATGGAGTTTTATACTTTCTGATTTACTCAACTGGGGGTGGCACTCCAGAAAATCGGCATGGTCTAGTTACATATAATCTCTCTACCCGATCATCCCCATTGATAAGGAGTTTTATTCCAGTACCTGGCCCTCTTACTTGCGGCCGTCTGATGAACCTAAAGGAAAAGCTGGTAATGGTGGGAGGTATTGGGAAGCAAGATCGGCCTGATATAATTAAGGGCATTGGTATCTGGGTTCTTGATGGGAGGAATTGGGTAGAGGTTGCTCGCATGCCTCACAAGTTTTTCCAAGGATTTGGTGAGTTGGATGATGTTTTTGCTAGTAGTGGTACCGATAGTCTCATATACATCCAGAGCTATGGTGGTCCGGCTCTTCTTGTTTTTGACATGAACCAGAAACTATGGAAATGGTCAATGAAGTGTCCGGTATCAAAGAAATTCCCTCTTCAGCTTTTCACTGGTTTTTGCTTCGAACCAAGACTTGAAATTGCTCCTTGATTTATTTCAGATTGAATTTGAGGGTGTCATTGATCGATTCATCCAAAATTCCCACCATTCCCTTTTTCTTTGTCTTTTATTTTCAATTATTATGATGATATTTCTGTTTCACAAAGAAGTTCACACAGAATGTACCAGCAAGTAAAGCTGCTTGTTTATGAGAATGGAAAATATTTGTTAATTCATTTGCATTGGCATATATGTACTGCATACGTAAATAAAAGTTTAAAATTTTCATAATTGCAAGAGTATTTAAGCTTTCTTCTTGCCTTGGCACCAATGTCATTGTCAAGTGTTAACTTTAAATTTCTCATGGACATTTTTAAAGTTTCGTAGCTGAAGCGCTTTTAATACAGACAAGCTACCACTAAATGAATAAAGGCCTCACTGAACTATATGTAGGTTGCATCTTTTCGATTCCAAGCTTGTCTCTGGCAGTGTCCAGCGGCATGCCCTGTAGGGCACTTTGATTATCAATCTCATCCTCCGAGGAAAACTTTTCGTTACTTGTTTTGGGTATATTTTGCTTTTGCCATATCCCCAAATCTTATAATCTTGAGATTGATAACTTTGTCTGGTCTCAGACAGGCACTTTCCTTTCATCTTTGGAGTCAGGAGTCATAACCGAGGGATAGGTTCCCATGCCAGTGACTGAAATGGGTTCATAAATTTTCTCCTTATTGTCCTCCCACGTCAAATTAGGTTGTCCATGTCCATGTCCATGATAGGATTGTTGGTTAGGTCTGGGGTTCAAGACATTGGACCACAATTTTTTGTTAAGCTGGGGAAATGCCATTTATTTTGTCCAGCATGAATTTTACAGAAAACATACTCTCCCTTTTACCTGTCTTTGTCATCAGTGTTTAAGAAACCATTGGCAAAAGTGCCATTTTATTAAATCTGCTTCATTGATTCATACACATTTACTACATGATAGAGATTTATGGACTTGGCCTGAAGCAAATCTGGCTATTGCACATTCAGACATTCTATTGTGGATTATTATTGCAAACGGATGATTTTGCAGTATTCCTTAAAACATACAAAAAGGAATTTTCTTCTTATTTTGTTGCTAGCATATTGAATAATTCCC
The DNA here is from genome assembly GCA_038382065.1 of Adansonia grandidieri. Classification (NCBI taxonomy): domain Eukaryota; kingdom Viridiplantae; phylum Streptophyta; class Magnoliopsida; order Malvales; family Malvaceae; genus Adansonia; species Adansonia grandidieri. The sequence continues at coordinate 7,849,213 of JBBYHK010000004.1, forward strand.
ATGATTTATCTTTTAAAAAAAATGGTCTTAGAAAACAAGAAATGTTAAAAAAAAAAGGTCTTAAAATTGGAACACCATCTCTCGAGTTTAGTCGTCCAGAAAAGACGTAGGCTATGGCTGTGCTGTCGGGTGGGAAAGAGAGTGAATCACGCAAACATGGATTTTGCTTAACCATAATAGATGGTTTAACAACATTACACTCCTTAAAGTGCCCCGGTGCCCAGCCAGCCAGATTCACGAAACCCTGAATAATATTAGTTAACAGTTTAACATCCATGATCCTTCCAACACCCAGACCCAGCCATGCCCGCTGAAGTGATCAAACATTTGTAGCTGACCGCTTTCCTTTGCCTTGATAGAGTTAAAGTGGAAAATTGGAGGCCCAAAGGAGGGAAAAGTGGTCCAAATGGAAAGAGAAGAAAACTGGGTCAGGTGATATCGCTACTTGTTCTTCAAAAACCAAACCAAATACAATAACTACCAGGTCCAACAGGAAATTTTCCTTAAATGTGAGAGCTGGCACTGACTACTTGGTTAGTTGTCAGAGGACCCATCCATCCACCCACATCCAATCTGGCCCCTAAAAACTGGGTTGGTTGGCTTTTACTCTCGAGTCTCGACCGGCCAATCATCCCCTTGCACCCTTCGATATCCCGAAAGGGTTGGTTTGATGATGGGATTGGAAAACTAAAATTTGTTTAAAATGTATAAATATTCTTAAACTGGAATTGTTGCCTGTACATATTAAATGCAAAAAAACAAAATAATTCGATGGATATAATTGTTGAGTTTGGAGCTGAGTCTGTTTACAAAGTAGGTTAATCTCTCGAACACTTGGGATGGGATCCTACTCAATGTTGAATCACTGTTTGGATATTGGATTCATAAAAAACTTCTCGTCATAATTATTTTAGGAACAGAGTGAAATTTCTGATGAGCTTTTTGTCTCTTACAGGTTTGTGTCTTGGATGGAGGAAGCGAATTGAGCAGGCTTACGAGTCATTGAAGTTCGATCGAAAGATGATGGCAGCTGTAAATCCCAAAGCATATTCCATTCTTCTCGCTTTCTTTAAGGATTATAAGTGACATACATGTTTCACGCAGAAAACCATCTCCATCGAGCTGACAAGCGGTCAGTTCTTTTTACAAGTTTGTACACATTGGGATAATATTGTTAGATGAGTTTACAGCCTTTGAAATCTTTATAGATTGAAGAGGACGAAGAAGTAATGGTGTCTTGCACTGAATTGTAGCATGCAAAGGACAAAGAAATAATGGTGACTTATGGAAGAAATCAATGACTAACTATGGGGAGAAATCTGCTCTGAGACTGACAGTTATCCCTTGGTTGCTTGAAAATAGAAAAAATTCCCAAATTAGAACTCCCAATGAGTTGCTTCTATACCATTATGTTAGCTGATATGAGAAAGGGATGATTGATATTAGGTTTAGCTTCTGATAAACAGAGTTTTCAAATGTGCAATGAAATGGTATTCTAAAACATCCATTCGAATTTCGGGTATAAATTAAGTTTGGCCGGCATACATTTGCTGTATTTAATAATGGTAAATGTCAGTACATAGCTTTCCTCCATGGTGAAAGAAACCACAGAGAACACATAAATTCTTTTCTTGACATTTGATGGATACGGTTTGAAAATGATTCCTCGAGTCTCTCTCCCAGCGAGAATGCACCCGCACTGACGCTTTGTTTCAGTGATTAAAACTGAAGCCTAGGCCCGCCCCCTGACCCAACAAACAACGCACAGATATCGACTTGAGAGACCAAGTCTAGACTTCAGACTCTTCGGCCTATTTTAGGCCTCAAATATTCATCCATTGCGATTCGAGCATAACATCAATAAAAACCCATAGTAATCAAAGGCACTCATAAACTATATCATATATATGATTACAAAAAACGGAAAAAAAAAAAAAACACTAACCAACAATTATTTTAGATGAACATTCATTCATATCATGTCATTTTGAGGTTATATGGGACAAATTATATCATCAACTTAGTTTGGTGAGTGCAGAGTGAGGGCGCGAGAGGTGAGGATGTTTCATCATTTATATGTCGGGCATTAATTGTATTTTGGAATGTGGTAGAATTTATAGAGAGTAAATTGCATGAGCTTTTTGGACCACATTTGCTTAAACATTAAAGATTGAACTACTTTTTTTTTAAGTGGTCCATCTCTTTTCTTATCATATTCTTCGTTTGGTGCTCTTGTTTCCACAAAGTTTAATTATGCTCTTCTCTCCTCTTCTCTTTTGTCTGCCTTCAATTTGTTGCTGATTGGTAAAAACGAAATTTACCATCTCGAATGTATAGAGAGCTTAGCCAGCAGCGAATGCAAATGTAGTCTGTTGTTTAATTTACCAGGTCCTCCACTAGATAGACTGATCATCATCTTGGTTCCAACACTTACGATTTTTTTTTCTTACCAGGTTTGCTTTTTTTTTGAATACCATGTCAAGTTTATTTCCATCTTTGTTTGCTCAAACAAGAAGAAGAAGAAGAAGAAGAAGAAGAAGAAGATATGCTACAAATGTTTTATCTATAAACCAAGGTTTTGGACGTATGAATTCTTCTTATGTAGTTTTATGTTGCAAAATCTTCTCGATCTTAACCAATGAAATTAAGATTATTCAATTATAATTTAATGTGGGAAAAGAAGATACAGAAAAAAAAAAGTTTAGTTTGAGTTTAATTAAGTTTGATTAATGTAATCAATTTTTAAAATTTAAATTTAAATATTTATAATAATATTATTATAATAATAATATTATTATTACTATTATTATTTTTTGATAGTGTTCTTCTTTGTTAAAAAAACTAATAAATTTGTTAAAAGCATAGAAACTTTAGCACAAGGTTAATGTTGAAACATTTTTAAAATAATAAAAGGTTATGTCTTCAACAACCATAAAGTAATATTTTTTAATTATTTAATTAAGAGTGATGTCTTTTAGTTATTTACCAAGTAGTATAACTACCCAAATGGACATGTATTTTAAAAAATTATATCTACACAAAGAGATATTTCTTCGCTTATAAATAGAACCCCTTTTATTCGAAAGAAATAAATAAAAAATTATAACTAAAATTTTAATAGTTTTACTATACGCTGCTTGGTGCATAGTGAATTGATATTGTCATTGCAAAACGTCGTTAATCATAAGATTTCATTTTATCCAAAAAATTTATACGCCGTTAATCTTTTTGTATACTTAATTAATGGTGGAGAGAATAAAACTTTAAGAAAATAACATTACTACACGTCTTAAAATCTTTATCAATTTATTACATTTTCGTTTTCTCACGTGCTAATAATTAATACCTTAAACAAGCCTAAGATTAAAAGAAAACACAAATGAATAATAAGAATAGTAAAAATGGACCCAAAATTTGGTCGATTTGGGAGATCAGATATGCCTGACAGACAATGTGGTACAACAAAGTTTTTTGGCATTAGCCAAGCTGTGGATGAAAAGGGGAAAGAGAAAACCCCATATTTTTGGAAGGGAAGAAAAGATGCAAAGGCGAAGGGGGTGCAGCAAAGTAGAAGGCAGGGGAACAGGTCTTCTTTGGACCCTACCCTAGTAATATTGATTAGCCATAGTATAGCTTAAGCAGATGCTGGGGTCTGTCTGTCTGTCACGCATTCCACGAGCCGCATGGCTAACAAAAAGCCTTAATAATCACCATCTTTTTAATGCTTCCCTATGAATATATTTTTACCCATCGTTTCATTGCACTTTGCAACGTTTTTAGTTAATTTCTTGCTCATGATATTTGGGTTTTAACCAACTTAACATTCAATAACAATAGCATGAGTAAGACTAACACCTTTCGACTAATCATTCAAAGTTGTTATTTTTTATTTAAAGATAAGACAATAACTCCATAGGAATCCATCAATCTTCAATATTTTGACCTGAAAAGGGCGTTTGCACTTGATTTTCCTTTTTGAAACGTGTAAAAGATAGCCATCAAGTTATACAGTTCCCTTTTTCTTTTAATTCCCTCAAGTGTGTGCAGTATCTATATAGCATGTTAACAGAGAGACTAATTAATAGTTTAATAATTAGTTTTTATGGTAACTGAATATCATATAAAAAATAATTAACATACACTATAAAAATATAAATACTATATAAATAATATATTAAAAAATATATAATATAATTAATATATATTAAAATTTATATGCATATTTAATATTATAAAAAAATTATAAAACACAAATATATATATATAATATGTTTAGTGGTGTCCCACAATTAAGGGAATCCAAAGGCCATAAATAGTTACAAGTTTTTGTCCTAAATTAAAGGGGCGGGGGTGGGGGGGGGGGGAAGAAAGAAAAAGAAAAACAGAGAGAGAGAGAAAAGAAAAGCAGGGGAAGAGCCGCACATGCCCACAAGTAGCGATAAATATTCGAGTCACCAAAACCGCGAGGAAAGACAACATGAGCAAAAGCCATGGGTAACTTCTTCACTCCAACTAAAGAGTGAAAAACTAAGGAGAATGAGTGAAGAAAGAATCCAGCGTTTGAAATTTTGAGAAGAGAGAGGGGTACAGAGATGGAAGGAAAAGAAAAAGGTGCGGAGAGAGAAGGAGAAAAGCAAGAATTCATGGTGAAAAAGTCGAAACCCAGAATCCTGATAGGGAAAAGAGCTGGCCCCTCTACACCGTCACCTATTTGGAGACTTGAGTTGTCTTCTCCAAATGCCACTGCTCATGAGTTCCTTCAACTTCATACTGGACGTTCTATTTCTGCCAGAAAACTCTGTGCCAACCTTTGGGAACTTCAACCTAACTACCCATTTCCCAATATGCGCAAAGGTCCTGCCAAGCTTCAGCTAAACCATTTTAAAGACAGGGGTTTTGATGCTGCTCTTGATCCTCCTGATACTCCCCTTGATCAGGTACTGGCTTGCTTTCTGACAAGTAAAAGACGAAAAAAGAAAGTAATGTTCGTTGTTTTAAAAGTTTTAAGCTTTTGTTTAAATTTCAGTATAATGCTTTGGCGGCGGTTATCTGGATTTAAATTTTTTGAGGCTAAGTGGGTCTCAATTTTTTTATTTGTTTAAGCATCTTTCCTTGTTAGAAGAAAAAAAAAAAAAAGAAAAAGTTTTGCCTTTTTTAGATTCTAATTGTTTGATGGCTTTACTGTTCCTTGTGTTGTGTTTCTCGTTCTTCTCTGCCTGTCTTAACTCTTTGTTTCCATTCCTCTCTGCTCGTTCGTTGTTGTGAATGCTGAAAAATTTCCCTCTTTTTTGACACTAATTGTTCAGATTCTTAGTTGTCTCATGTCTGGTTTTCTTGTTGCTTCTGTGGGGGGGGGGGGGGGCACACATATGGTCTAGGGCAAAACATGCCTGTTTTTTTTCCCCCCCACCCTTTGAGTTTCACTTTCCTTTTTTTTTTTCACCCTTTCTCTTTCTTCTCCTCTCTTCCCCGT
>JBBYHK010000004.1:7875622-7896308 GCA_038382065.1 Adansonia grandidieri
GGAAACCTAAGTAGGCTTTAATAACATCTTTTAAAATAGCTGATAATATATTTTATTTAAAAAATTTTAATCAATGTTATTGTTATTAACTACCGGTTAAGATAGTATCCAAAATATATATATATATATATATGATTTTTTAAAATTTTATAAAAATAATATATTAAAAAATTTTAAATAATAAATAATTTTTAATTATTACTTTTACTAATTTATTTAAAGCTATAAAAATATTAATATTATACTGAAAATAATATGATTATTATAAATAATTTATTAATTAATTTTAAAAAGTGATAGGCGCTCTAGGCAACTTTTTTTCCAGGCAGGCCTCGTGGTTCATTTATATCCCTCCGATTTTCTAAAATTGACCTTCGATTTCAAGTCGGTTAGGGGTGGCCCGGAAAACTAATCAGTAAAGTTTTCCCTTTTATTATTTTCTATTTGATTTTCGGTAGGAAACCCGGAGCGGCGCTTTCGTGAGATGAATTGCGAAGGTGAGATTCAGCACCGAAGATGGACGGTCAAGATTTAAGAAGACTGATTCAAAACATCACAAAACATCTTCTTAGTTAACTCGGAGTTTAATATTCATAATCTATATTAATACGATATAAAATGTAAATTTTTAATTAAATAAATATAAATTATATAAAAAATATAAAATAAGTATAAAATCAATACAAATGAATCTTTTTTTATATCTCATTTATATTAATAAATCTATATTTAATGCAAATTATTGAAAATATTAAAAATTTTATATTAATATTTATATATTTTTATAATTAAATTTAATTAAAAATATTTTTATTATTAAATATTAATTTAGATAATATTTATTTTGAAGATAAATGATATAGCAGGGGAAAAAAAAAAAAAGGGCGGATGATGGAAATACTTCTTACATGGCAAAAAAGTGGGTGCAGACCTCAATTACAAGTGGCCACTGGTGGATTTCAAAGGACCTATTCATTATAGTTAAATCTCAGACAATTAAATATCCAAATTCCTTTTTAAAATTACATCAATGAAACATGAGCACGTAAGCCCCACAAGGACGGGTGGAACATGTTGGACCCCTCACCTTATGCGTAGATCGACTAAGTAACGAACACGTGTAAGGCACGGTGACGTTGGAATAAATAAATGGCCAGCGCGAAAATCGATGGGCCAACTCAACCACCAACTCTTGCCCTCGTATATACAGTGTATTTATAACCTTGCTTTCCTTTGCGACACGTTTTTTGGTGACGTGGATGTTGCCTTGGCGATCCCTTTTCTTCTTCTTCTTCTTCTTCTTCCTCTTCTTCTTCTTCTCCAACAGCTCCCTTCGTCTATTATCTCTTCTTATCGGCGAATTTAAAGAAGGAAAAGGAAAGAACCCCCAAGTTTTTCTCTCTGTTTTTGAGTGAAGATAATGCAATCTTTAAATTCTCTTGTCTACGTTTTTCCCAGTTGAAGATAGTCTAATTATTGTTGTGAATGATTTTTGTCTCTGCTAAGGGAAGGAAGATTCTTGGATTTCGTATTTTAAGGTATGTTGAAAATTAGAGTTCTGGTTAAAGTTTTTATTTGTTTTAAGTCTTTCTTTTTCATTATTATTGGATTTGTGGATTAATGCGTAACGCTTTGTTCGGTTGCTTAGAAAGCTGATGAAGGGGCGCACAAAAGTTTTTTTTTTTTTTTTTGTAAGAGTTCAATTTAATTTTGGCGGTTTTAATTGGTGAGATAATGTAGGAAAATGGATACGATTTGAAGCTTTGACGATCAGGTTTTTGATTGTTCTGAAAATAGAATCTCTCAGGCTTCTTACTCAACTTTTTCAAATATAATGGAATTTGTCGGGTTTTTCTTTTTTTTTTTTTAAATAGTCTTCTTTTGGTTCTTCTGGTAATTTCCACCGTTTGTTCTTTCGTGGTTCTATGTAAATTCGTGGTGTCCTTCACCATCTCGTCATGGGTGTGAGTGCTTGAAAGACGGTTATACCCTCAGCTTTTCATATTCTTTTCTGGGCTATCCATCTTTCACCTTCACTTTTCTCTTCATTTTATTGTTGTTCAAGGACGGGCAAGATTCTATATTTTAGGGGTTTTTTTTCCCTGGGTGAACATATACTTCTAAAGATATCTCTTTGTACTATTTGGTGCTGGTAAATTCCTTTCTTTGTGGGGATTATTTTCTTGATGAAAATTTGTATTATTTGAAACTGGATTAAACCTTCATGGCGAAACTTTCCCGTGTTCAGTTACAAATACTTTTGAAGGCAGCCTGCGCGTGCTAGTATAGGATTTAACTCATAAAATGAGCACCTAAGGTATCAAACAATTTCAAGTTTCAACCTTTTTTTTGGGGTACGAGACTTTTCGATATCCGTTAGCCATATTGGTCCGACTATTCTGAATTCGAGTTGAGTCGGATCCAAACGAGGAAAAGCTCTCTCAGCAACTATTTCTCTGTTCACAATATTCAAAATCTGAGATTTTACCTAGTAGGCATCAAGCACTTTACCACTTGGCCTAACATGGCCCGAGGGGTGTTGGTTTTCAAGTTTCAACTTTGGTTTCTCTTCCAAAAACCGTTTTCTTAAAAGGCTAGACATTGTTTGTTGTATTTTGCAATTAAAAATCCATAGTCAGAAGTTTTGAACACAACTTGGTGAAAGTTGATAAGATAATATGAAATGAAGCACCAAATATTTAGGTCCGACTGCACTTGTTTTGATTTATATAGAGTTGTGTATGATAAGTTGGTTAGATCAAACTCTAGTGCCTCCAAGTGTAATTTGTTTTTAATCAAACATCATGAAGTAGAAATCTGAATATCATGTCTGTTTCTAGAGGAAGTTGCTGACACGCTTCAAGACAGTTCAAGGATCACAAATTTGACTTTCATTAATTTCTTGGTGTTCTTTTGGGCATCAAGTAATGCAGTATTCGTTGTGCCTGCACAACCAGTGTCTCACGTAAAGATTAGAGAGTAATACAGAAGTAGAATGATTACGATGATATCTGCCTACTCTATAGATTGGTATAGAAATTCTAACATTAAATCAAAATGATTGGATCTAATTGCAGTTCATGCCAATTTGCTTGTATGAATTTTTTTTTTTTTTTCCTCTGAGCAATTCCTATTGCCGTCAAGAAATTTGCTTCATGGTTCTCTCCTTTTTTGCAGTTGATAGAGAGCCGTGAACCAACCTCTAGAAATTAGGTTTCAACTTTGGTGCTTGACCATGGGAAACAACGATGAAGGAAAATCCTCTAAGTCTGACAAATCATCTTCACCGGCGCCTACGGTAGGCTAAGAGATTATGCATGTTTAACTGTTGAAACTAGAAATAAGCCTGAGCTTTTGCTAGAAAAGATCAATTACTATAAACAGGCTGTTAAGGTAGTTGTAGTAGAATTTGCTTTGTATCTAATCTTACTATGGAGATTAATTTTTTAAACTGATATCTGATATCAGCCAATCCTTTTCTATTCACAGGATCAGACCAATATTCATGTCTACTCTGATTGGGCAGCCATGCAGGTTATCTTTTTTATGCATGCACCCTAAGTCATTTATCAACAACAATTCACAATCTATTTTTCTTAATGAAATTGCTAACGGGGACTTTATGGTTCTTTATTACATATTTAGGCATATTATCCTCGAGTTACTATGTCACCATATTATAATTCAGCTGTGGCATCTGGCCACGCTCCTCCCCCCTATATGTGGGGTCCACCACAGGTATTGCCCTTAGCTCTGGGGCATTTGACATTATTTAAGTTTTTCACTGAACTACTCTGTAAATAATTAATGACCATACTAATTTATTAACTCTTCCAGCCTATGATGACACCTTATGGGACACCTTATGCAACAATCTACTCACATGGGGGAGTTTATGCGCATCCAGCAGTTCCTCTGGTAAGTTTACTTTGTCACTATCATTTAAATGATTTGAGTAAACAAAAATCTAGTTTACTTAGCTTTGTTGTTTTAGAGACGAGTACTTGTTATGTGTAGTTTATGATGTTTGAGTATGTGTAGTATGCATACTGTTGCATAATCCTCTTGTTTCTTACTGCCCTATGTTTAGAACGCAGTCTTTTTTATGGTCACTAACTATATCATGCTTATTTGATTCTTTACTCTTACAACTAGTGAGTCAAAGAAATTGCATATCTTTCATTAAATAACACTCCAGAACTCTGCTTTTATTGTATCATATACACCCTTGTTCATTTTTTTATTTGTTTGCTCCTGAAATCCAGGCATCACATGGTCATGGTGTTCCATCATCGCCTGCAGTAAGTGAAGCCTTTGTTGGATGATTCGTTTGAAACTGTTGCTGTTTTATACATGTTTATTGTTGATGCGCATGTTACACTGCTTCAATGAGATAGAAAGGAAGTTGTCTGTCTTTGTGTCATGCTTTAAGCAGGTGTTGAATATAACCCGAGCATTTTAATGCAGGCTGCAGCCCCTGTGGAAACGCTAACAAAGTCCTCAGGAAATACAGAACGAGGTTTAGTGAAGAAGCTGAAAGGATTTGATGGACTTGCAATGTCAATAGGCAATGGGACTGCTGAGAATGCTGAGGGAAGGCTTGAACCTAGACTCTCTCAGAGGTTTGTCTATCTTTTCAAGACAAAATTAATATTATTTAGGGGATCAAAGCGATGCCTTAGCAACCTATTTGTAGGAGATTGCACAGCCGACTGATTTTTTCTAAGTTGATCCCTTGTTGCTATACTAATTTTGTAATCATGGGGACAGCGTGGAGACTGAAGGTTCCATTGGTGGTAGTGATGGGAATACAAGTGGGGTGAGATCTCCTTCCCATCTGTTTAACCTGTTTCCAACATCTTATTTGTTTTTTTTTCCTTTTAGTTATTTTATTTGAATAATATATTAAACAATGATTAAGAACGACATGCTAAAGCTTATTTTTGTCTCTTTGCATCTTTGTTCAGACGGATCAAAGTAGACGGAAAAGAAGTAGGGAGGGAACACCAATCATTGGTATGTCTCCATTCTTCACCGGATATGGTAGTGGCTAGTTGTCAAATCCGAGACATCTTGTGCTTGCATAGTTTCTCTAATGCATGAACATGATTAATTCTTATTATTGATAAGAACTTAGGTGATCTAACAAATCTAATCAACAAGAGGCAAGATATAGCCCTGCCCTCCTCCCCCTTTTTTCCATCTGGTGTGTATGTTAGCCTCCGTAATTGATGATTGGTTTCATTGTCAGGAGCTGTTCCCAATGCATGATGTTTCAAAGCCAGATTGATTCAAAAAGATGTGAGCCTGTTTAAATGGAAAAAAGATGCTGTTGATTTTAACTTAGATTTTCTTTGATGTCATGTTTTTAAAGGAAAATGCTATCTATGATTGATCATTTTGGATAGCTAATTCATAGTATCCTCCTCTTGTGTGGAAATGGTGGCATCTATTTATTTCAAACTGTTGAGGAACACTATCAATTTTTGCCTATCATGAGGAAATCTCATTAGAGATCTGCAGGAACATCTCTGGAACTTCTAGATTAGGTTCATGACCTTGATATGCAAAAGTTTTTGTTATTTCTGGAAGGAACTTATTTGTGTTGGAAAATGAGAAGAATTATAAATATATTATTGAATCTTGGGATGCAGTTGGTCCCAAGATCATTTTTCAAGGTGTAGTTATTGATGTATGGTCTGTGTTAGGAGGTGGAGATGGGAAAAATGAGGCAAAGTCTAATACAGTTGCTGTTGGAGAGGTGACTGCAACCGTTTCTCCTAAATCAATTGGAACTGTACTTTCTCCTGGCATGACCACAACTCTGGAGCTTAGGAACCCTGCCACCAAGAATGCCAAGTCCAGTCCTATAAGAGTACCCTGTGGAGTAATGCCATCTGAAGTCTTGTTGCAGGTATTTTTTCTATGCCTTTTGTTCTCTCTATTCTGCTTTTCTAATCTATGCTTTTCAGCTTGCCTATAATTTGAATTTTTTTTTTTTGGCGCTTTGAAGAAGTTAATGCTATGGATTACAATGAATGGTTAATGCACATTTTAGTATTTTCTATTTTTAGGTGAAAGGGTTGGGGGAGGGGAGTTGTGCTATATTAAGCTGTCGCTAACTTTTAAATGAAATTTAACTAGAACGAACGGGAGGTGAAACGCGAGAGGAGGAAACAATCTAATAGAGAATCTGCTAGAAGGTCAAGGTTGAGGAAGCAGGTACAAGGAATACATCTTGTTTCTCCTATGCTTAAAAACTTATAGTTCTTTTTCTTGAACCGTTTTACCAGATCATGAAGTGTAGCAATGAATGATATGAAGCTAATGCTATATATATATATATATATATATATATTCTTGTGTAGGCTGAGACGGAAGAGCTTGCTTGTAAAGTTGCAGCCTTGACCGCAGAGAATGCAACACTGAGATCTGAAATAAATCAACTAACTGAAAAGTCAGAGAAACTAAGGCTAGAAAATGCTACATTAGCGGTGGGCACTTTCCATAAGTTTTGTTAATTTTAATTTGCCACATACCTCATTTTCCCACTTGACTCCGATACGTCATGTAATGACTTTGCGAAGTTTTTCAATACAGGAGAGACTGAAGAACGCTCAGCTCGGACACGCGGAGGAAATTATTATGAACAAAAATGAAGACAATGGGGGTGAACTGTACGAGAAAAAGTCAGACCCCGGTGCCAAGCTGCACCACCTCTTGGATGCGAGTCCTAGAGCCGGTGCTTTGGCTGCTGGGTGAACAAGGAGAAGAGCTCTACCTGAGTCATTTTTAACATTAAATTGGAGAAAATCATCTAGCTTTGGCATATAATGACAAGCCCAAAACTACTGTTAAAGTTGTTGGGGATGAAATAGTTTGTTAGGGATTGAAACTATGTTTTGGACAGCTTTTTGCCATTTGTAAGTTGGCTTTGTAAGGTGGCAGAAGTGATGTATTTTTATCTGATAGCCAGAGTGCCGAGAAAAGGTAGCGTAGATTAAACGAGAATTTAGAGTTTTTGAGTTTAGCGAAAGGATATCGGAAACCTGAACCAAGTATGTAAATCTTTAATAATTGTGCAATTTTTATCGACTAGCAAGCAGTAATTGTTCGTGGGTTAGATTCTTCTGGTCTTGTGAGGACAGGGTATTAAATGAAGCGGGCTAACAAGCCCAAATCCATTTCATCTACCAATTCTTGAATAAACGATTCTGGAACTAATGTCTATTCATTTTCTTATGAAATAACTAAATTCATTGTTAAAAATTAAAACAAAATCCAAAATACAAACTATTCTCATTCAACCAAACGGGGTCAGTGCGTACGTGCGTGCGAAGAAAAATGCATCTGAAAATAAGAATAAAATAAAATAAAATAGGGGAAGGAGCACATGAAATGAGATGGGGGGAGGCGTCAAAATCCATTATTTATCCACCTAAGTGGGGCCAACAAACGAAGTCCAAGGCAGAACTGCCCACATGATTCAAAACCCTAATCTCCTTCCAACAATGCCATTTTTTTTTCTTTATGTCCCCTACATGATTTATTATTTATTTTCGATTTAAAATAAAAATAAATAACAAAATATTAATCAAATGGAAACTAAGTAAAATAAAAATATGTTCGACATTGTAAGTAGGCTTTTATGGAATTTGGAGTGTAACGTAATTATAGGGGCAGTCTACTCTACTCTTGTAGTTGTAGTGTATAATTCAAGGAGAGTGAAATCAAATACTATTTTTGTCTATAAATTGGATTCCACAAATATAAAAAAGATTATTTATAAAAATTGAAACTCTATTGACTTCATTCTACAAATTTCTCAGATGTTCAAACTTCAAAGTGTTGGTCTTAACAGCAAAATATACGTAGACATTCATCTGTATGTATGTTCGTAAAAAAAGAAAAATAGTCGCTCATAAAATGTAATGTCAATTGCCTTTTTGTTTCGTAGGTCTCAGATTTTGACTCATAAAAGAGAGTCTTTATTAAGTAATGATGTAAAAGTTTAAATTGGATGGCACCCTTTAAGATTAAAAAAAAAATTGAAATTGTCATAATCTGAAATTTCTCATTTTTCAAATCTTGGGTCTTGACCATTTTGTACGAAGGACATGTACTTCTCGTATCTCCATGTCCTAGATCCCTGCAACAAGCAACAGCCCGAGTTTAGTTTCCTCTTCTTTTAAATTACCTTTGCCTCTTAATCAATGTTTCAGTTGTTAACTTTTTGTTCCTTAAAATTTTAGTTTTAGTATGTATATATATATATATACATATATATATATATATATATATATAATCAACCTGGAAAGAGGTTGCTTCTGGGCAAAGGGCTTATATTTTAACATGTCCATTCTTTCCATGCAACTGAACATTGCTTTAATCCCTAGCTTTCAACTTTGCAGTTTAAAAACGAAGAAAAGTACTGAACTTTATATTCTTCTGCTTTTCTAAGGCTTTTTTATTCTCTAGTCTTTGATCTCCCGAAGTAGTTTCTTTCAGAATTTGAAAGTTGGTTATAGAAAAATATTTACTTATGGCCTTCTTATTCTTTCTGGAAACTTAAATATTTTATCAGGGGATTGGGTTTTATTCCATTTTTTTAAATAAGAAATTTGAGGAAAAAAAAGTTTCTAGTACTGTAAGTTTTTGAGTGTATACATGAATGATTTTTACCCTTTATTGTCTTCTTCTGATAATGGAAATGACAAATTTTTATGATGATTTCTTTATGAATCTGGGTGTGTGTGGTGTAGGTGTATAAAGTTGCCAGATGTTCCACCTTTTTGTGTTTATGCGTTGGGTCTATTAGGGTTTCAATGGCAGTCTTTTAGAAGCAATAGTTTAGGGGAAATTAAGGGTCTTCAGATCTGAGACATAATTGTCAAAACAAAGATTAGGAATTTTTGAGTTGGTAGTTGAGGTTTTACTTAAAGTTCACGAGATCAGAGGTTTGTCAGCTGTTAATGAACTTCTCAGCCTGACTAGTGTGTCTTTCCCCATTCATTGTTGTCGGCATTTCGGTGTTTCTAAGAATTCTAGAGAATTGGGTTTTTTTATTAGATTCTAGAACTCTTCAGTCTAAGAAAAAAGGGTATCTTTGTGAAGAATTTTGGGTTTTGATTTAAAAAAGAAAAATGGGGCATTCTGCAGCAGTATGGGATTATAGGGCAGCAACTGAGATTACAAAGGATTGGAATGGGATTGATAAGGTTGTTCTTCGGAACCCTCGAGGGGATTCAGCAAGGGTGAGATTTCAGATTTGTTCTTTCCCTTCTTTTTTTTTCCTTGTTTCTTTTTTTTTTTTTGGCGGGGGGGGGGGGTTTCAGTCGCTTTTATTGAAAAGATGAAAGTCAATTTTTAATTAGTCAATGACAGGGCATCTTGCAAACTTATCAGATAAATGCATGATGTTTCATTTTCATATGTCTATTAGTTAAAATTACTAGAAGATTTGAAGGATTTCACACTGATTTTGTGTTAATTTGTCTTGTAATGTTATAGGTTAGCTTACATGGGGGACAGGTCACTTCATGGAGGAATGAGCAAGGGGAAGAACTTCTGTTTACCAGTAGTAAGGTAGGGAATTCTAATTTTTTTTCTTTTTTCTGTTTAATTCATATGATCCCTTAAAGGATGTTTAATTTCGATACAACTTATCGAAGAAGTGGCCTCTATTTATGGCTATAGATTTTATAAGTTAATGCATTTTGTCATGGTAGAAATCGGAAAAATGATTTGTTGTCTTTACAATGAATTTTAGGCAATTTTCAAGCTCCCAAAAGCAGTGCGAGGAGGAATCCCTATTTGTTTCCCACAGGTAGTCTTTTTTCTGTCATTTAGTAAATGTAATTATGTGTGGAATGTTTTATCCATGGTTGCTTATCGATTTCTTCAATGCTTGTTAAGTTCGGTAACTGCGGGTCACTCGAGCGACATGGATTTGCTAGGAACAAGATTTGGACAATTGATGAGAATCCTCCACCTCTCAATCCGAATGATTTCCATGGCAAATCCTTCATTGACCTACTGCTTAAACCATCTGAAGAGGATCTCAAATGCTGGCCCCACAGGCATGAACTTGGATGCTTACATTCTTTGTTGATTTTAATGAAAAAAACATGTAATGGTACTAAGAGGATGATACTTGGTGGTTGAAACTGCTATACTTTCTACCAAGTCTAAAAAAGAAGTATGTTTAGTTTTATTAGCATGCACGAATGAGGTTTTATTTTGACAATTGAAGTTTTGAAGCTAGCTTTTGTGCCAAACTCTTACTTAAGGAAACATGGATTCCATTTCAAGTTGTCTGACTACTGCATCTGTTGCTTTGACCTTTGTAAGTAAACTGTTGCGTATATGTTGCTAACGGACTTCTTTTTCCTCTTTTCAGTTTTGAGTTTCGCCTGAGAGTATCACTTGCAGCAGATGGAAGTCTGACATTAATATCGCGAATTAGGAATGTCAATGGGAAGCCATTTAGTTTCTCTTTTGCTTATCATACATATTTGTCCGTTTCTGACATCAGGTACAGAGTATTATTTGCTTGAATTTAAAAAATTTCCATTTTGATATCGTATTAATAAAAAAAATTTTCCTTTTGATCAAATAGAAATTTCTCTTATGAGTTCTGCCTTAATCACCAAGTTAGAAGCTTTTGCCTCCTCTGTTGAAAATAAATCTTGTTTGAAATGTCAAATATTGGATGCCACAGTTTTCATTGATGACCAACCAATTTTCTGAAAGTTTCATTTTTATGGTGAACAGCCAACTAGGTTCTAGCAATAGTATGAAAAAGGAGAATTACTGTTTTGCAAAACTTGTAAATACTGACCATTTATGCTTAGATGCTATGTTGCTCTGACTCTTCACTTATATTGAAGTATCCGTATTGATGCATATCCGGACATGGGTATGGGGATATGACTCTGCAAGGATCTTCCAAATACATGAAAAACATAGAAAATTTTGAGTGTGCCCATGTTGGACACATGCCCTCACACCTGAGTCCAAGTAACATGGCTGAGATGAACAAAATTTATCATTGCTAAGCCCTCGTGCCTTGCTCAAATTATATAGAATGGGGTAGAATAAAGAATGAATCTTAGTTCAGAGCTTATTAAGTAAGATTTGTTCTCAAAAAAAAAAAAAAATTGTAATGTTTCGAGTATCTATCTGTTATTTATTTATTTATTTTTTGGTTGCGATGAATAACTCTTGATTTTCTTTCTGGATTTGACATGAACATGAATTCTATCCACAGCGAAGTGAGGATAGAAGGGCTGGAGACGCTTGACTACCTAGACAACCTTTGCCAAAAAGAACGTTTTACAGAGCAAGGGGACGCCATAACTTTTGAATCCGAGGTACACGAGCTTTACTATTACTTTGAAGTGTCAAAAAGTGTATGTTTTTGGTCTCAGTAGCTACTAACAACCGTTGAGAAAAGGGGCAACTTCATCATTGGGTTAAGGAAAACAAAAACATTTAAATTTTGAGATAGCAACTCTGGCAGTAGGACTTTGTTCATGTTAGCTTCAACAGACAATCTATTATGCTTGAAGCCGTTTGTCAAGATTTCTTTGTAGCATTTTGATTTTAGCTGAAAGAACAACAATTTAAATGTTCTTCAAATCGTCTGACAGGTGGATCGAGTTTATCTCAGTGCTCCAAATGTAGTTGCTGTACTTGATCACGAAAGGAAACGAACATATGTTATCAGAAAGGAGGGACTACCTGATGTTGGTAAGTGCAAGTACTTTTGAGGAAATTTTTTTGTAAAAGGATGTTTTTAGGGTGTGAATGCTTGAATAATGTGCTACTTGACTACATACGATCCTTTTTCAATTAGAAGATTTCATAAAGGAATGTATGCTCATATTTCATCTTCTAAATAAAATAAGAAAATATTCATTAATTCTGTTTGTTAACAGTGGTATGGAATCCGTGGGAGAAGAAATCGAAATCGATGGTAGATTTCGGAGATGAGGAGTACAAACAAATGGTATGCGTTGACGGAGCAGCAATAGAAAAGCCTGTGACCTTGAAACCAGGGGAGGAATGGACAGCGAGGTTGGAACTGTCAGTTGCAGCATCAACATTCTGTAGTGAACATTTTGATCTCCAGAGAAGTGGGTTCTGATGAAATGCTAGAAAATAAAAATCAAAATTTGAGGAAGATGTAAGAATATAATGTTGGACGGTTTTAGTAGATCCACATCCACTGGTAGGAAATGTAGGAATAGCTCAATCCTCAATTCAATGTTACTTAAACAAAGCACATGCATGCTTCATATTAGCATTGAACCGAGTGTAAGTACGTAGTAACTTAAAAATTGTCATATGCCGAGACCAGAAGACGAGAAAGTCATGTAACGGGAATGGAGACCAAAAAGGCTTTTTTTTTTTTTTTAGAAGAATGGCTGCTAAACTTTTTCACAGTTGACATAGAAAAGGAATTATCTGTTCTGTGGTAAGAAATTTTAGCTTTGTTGATTCCTATGTTTGATTATAATGACAGCCAAATATTATTCCCAAAAAAAAAAAAGAGAGAGAGATAGTGGGCTGTGAGTTTGCGTTGTGTCATCCTTACGGATAAATGTCTTCCATCTAAAAAATAATGGAGTTAGCGATTGGAAATATGACACACAAGCATTTTTAAAAAGAAGAGAGGAAGAGAGGAAGAAAATGACAGCTTTATATGACACCACCTGTATCTAATACTATCTTTTTGCTCAAACCTTTTACCTCGTGTTATTTTGTTAATTTAAACCATACACCTTATGTTATAGATAATATTCAAAAAGGTCCCATAATGATAGCATATGGATTTTGTTAACCGCTACTTCTCTTAATATATATTAACTCTTTAAGATTATTTACTGTGAAAAATGTTAATCACCGGCGAAGTAATATTTATAAAAAGAAACACATAATTAATACATTATTGTTTTAATTCAATAAAATTATTTATTAAAATATAAAAAAAAGAAAAATAAATAATCTTTAACTAATTCCCATAACACTAATTAAGCAAACCCATTTACCGTTTATAATAATATTTTATATTAAATAAAATAATTAATAATTAATTTGATATTTTTTTAAAACTAAGTCACTTTCAAAGACAATGATTAATAAAACTAAATGTACACGTTTATTTTCCCTCGTGACTATTAATTAAGTGAGCAACTAGGTAAAAACTAAAAGTGGCTCATAACAAGAGTCAACCCAACTTCAACTATAAAACCGTGGGCACAGGAACAAGTCATTTGGATTTACATGAATAAAAAAAAATTTTAATGTACAAAAAAACTTGTTATTTTCAAATTGAAACATATGTTTTAACTTTTACAAGACAAAAGAAAGAATATATGTATATACATATATATATATAATTAATTTTGGATAGTATTTTGATTTTGGTAGAACATGTTTTTTATCATTTTGTTTCTGTTTTAAGTACGTTTAGCTTCACAATTCATAGAAGCTTAGATGATTTAATGTGCGAGTACTTGACTTTCTCAAAATTTGGCCAACGGAATTCCAGAAAATAAGATTAAAAAACAGTCCTCGCTTAGAATAAGCAGATGACTGGTAGACCCGAATCCGACCAATTTCCAATCCAAAGCAGAAAATTATTGGATTATATGATACCCAAATCCAAAAAAGTCAAATCAAATAATATAAACTGTTTGATTTGTTACTATCCATTACCCTCTCTAAACTTGAGAGCTCTAATTCCATTTTAAGATATAAACTATAAGCAACAAACAAAAAAGAAACAATAATAAGAGACCAATTTTTCTTAAGGAAAAATAAAAGGAAGAACAAATTCAAAATGATTTATAAAAGATCCAAGAGTTGAAATAGAGATTATATTTTGTCAATCTTTAATCAGATAAATTTAGTCAACAATCAACATACTATTTTTCTTATACTGATTATAGATTTTATAGACCGCGACGATACTCCAGTTGCTTGGTATTCTCTAGTAATACCTGCCAAGCAAAACAAAACAACTAATGCTTAAATTGATGTTCGCTATACATGGTTATTTTACAAACCATGACAGGAAAATTTCAGGCAATTGTCAACACAAATGGAGGACTTGGCAGATAAAAAGAAGGCAAACTAGTGTTTCTTACTTCTCTAATGTAGTTTGCAACAGCCTTGCAGCCTTCAATCGCAAGTCCCATGACATTTTCAAAGATATCCACTGGTAACTTCGCATCCATCTGTTCTTATGTAATATATATGAAAATGAATCGCTATCCTCTCAACTACTTTTTGAGAATTAAACAATATTAGAAGATTCATTGCAGTTCATTTTAGCTAGTCAATAGTCTCATGTAAACCAGAGGTTAAGTTACAGTAAAGGGAAAAAGGATAAGATAGGCAAACATTAAGCTCATATATATTTTAAGGGGAAAAAAAAAGCTATGGGTGTTAAATCGTATTGCTTTATGTACCAAAAAACAAACACATTGCAAAATCAACAACTATTATCGCCACAGGAAAAAGGAAGCCCAAGACACCTTTTGAAAGAAAAGACAAAAAAGTGAATGAGAAAATGGAGTCATAGCAAACCTGAAGAAGAGTCACTTTGTCCAACTTAGGCAAGATCCCTACAGTGACATCAGGGCCTCCAGCACTGTCCTCGATGTAGTTCAAATCTGTATATACAACAAAACATTAATTTAATTGCTCAAAGGGAATAAAAAGCGAAAAGTTTAAAGTAGAATTCACCTAGCAGAGGAATGCTATTTAGATACCCAGCACTGCAAGAAGTGACAATATCACGCATTGGGATCCCAGCATCTGCAAGGGCTAAAGTTGCAGCATTGATACATGCAGATCTAGTTCCTGCAGACACATTTAGTCTGCTTATGCTTATTTTTTCCTTTATACCAAAAGAACCAAGAAATAGAATCTATATCCAAACAGATATGGGATAACAAACCAGCAAGCAGATAAGATGAGTGCATTAATCTATTAATTCTTAAAAGCATTATTCTTGAGCCAAGTTAGGAAATAGAGTGCAGAGTAATTCTCGTGAAAATAAAATCAAAGCACAAACCAGGGTAGATATGTGCAATCGTGCCATAAAAACCGAAGTTGGTGGTTGGAGTGGAGCATAAATTTTTGATTGCATGAAATGAAAAGGTAAAAGGAAGCCAATGATCAACTAGAAGTTTTTATAAGTTTCAACTTACCTCCATCAGCTTGAAGGACTTGAACAAATATATCTATCTGGTAAAAAAAATTAATTAAAAAAGATTCAGAAAAACTGGAAAAAAAATGCCAGTTGAGCTATATAATTGGGATTTGATTCAAACCTGAGAACGGGGCATTAGATGAGTCAAAATGCATGCCTCCATGGTTTGGCGGATGACAAGAGATATCTCTGTTGATCGCCTAATTTTAGAACGAAAAGGTTCATATCGATGAGCAATAAAATTTATTCCTCATAAACCTAACATCGGACAATTATATCATGCATAATACTACGTAATTTTAACAATTGTGTAATAAGAGTATATTAGCAGTCAGAAGGATAACACTGTTGATACTACAAAAGGGATTAAAATAAACTACTAACACGAGAACAGCTTTACAAATACCAAAACCAATGTATTTACCTGATCCAATGTTCCACAAACAATTGAGATTCTACATTTCTTCTATTAGATTAAAAATAATTGTTGATTATGTCGAGCAAAGAATCCTCCAGTGGTATCATCATCAAATACCACAAACAACACATATCGCAGTATAACATCATTCAAAGAAATAATAAAAGGGGAAATAGATCACCTGTCACCCTTTGGTTTTCTCATGCGATCTCCGGTACTAAAATTAGCCATACTATATTCACAGCGCACCTGATATCCATCATACATATAAACCCAAAGAATCTTTGAAGTCACAACTACAACAATTAGACATACGACTTGAAGAACATTACCAGTGCCTGGTCATTAATTTGTTGGCTCCTATTTTGCACCTGGAAAACATAGACTACATTTATAATCAATGCAACAAATCAACATCTGATTGAAACAGATGATTCAAAGTCAGAAAACAACATAAATCCCAATCTAAGCAAATAGAAACATAGAAGAACAACTAACAAGTGCCATATAAATGTGAAACAAAGTAAAGGCCCCTACGGGCAGGATGAAATTAAAAATGCTACCTCTCTAGGGCCATACACTGCTGCAATGACTTTGGTGTTGCCCATCTCAAAAACGGCAGAACTGGATATTAAAATTATAATTAAAAAAAAAAAAAAGAAAGAAAAAGAGCTCGGAAGTTTAGATATAAGAGACATAGTGTTAGGTAAAGCAAGTTGTGACGGTGGCAATTACCCATTAGCTTTGGCCACTGTACCAATCTCCGCACGAAGTTGTCTCATCTGAGATGAAGAAAATAAAGAATAAGATGAAGGAATTTCAAAACGAAGCGAAAAAAAAAAAATGGTAAATAAATTAGAAGAACAATGAAGAGAGAAAAGGGGGATACTTCCATTGGACGGCGACCGTCCAAGCGGAGTCCTTCGGGGCTCACATATTCCATCTTCGCACCAGACATAACCTCTACAAAAACCCAACTGCTGATGATTTAGGGAAGAACTGACTAGTGTTTTGCTGCCCAACTCTTCCTCTGCCTTGACTAAACCTCGTCCAGGGTTTTGCCGATTTAGAAGACGCTGTCGTTTCTAAGGTTAACTGACTAGGTTAATAGTGGACAGTGACACAATGGAACTGGCTTTGTGGGTTTGGGCCCATGTCCAAACTAATTCAAGTTTTTCATTGGACCAATTCGCACTATATTCTACTACTTTACTATTTCAAGTAAATGCTCTCCGCTCTTACCTTGGCTTGGGCATATTTCAGCTTTACATTTCATTCCAAGCAATAAAGTTCTTAAGTAATTGAATCCATATATTGATAGATAAATCATTCGCAGCAGTTATGACGTTAAAAAATTTTAAGTATATTTTCACTATCAGTGCATTAAAAATAAACTTATGTAAACAATTATAAGTATAAACTAAATGGAAACTTTGTAACATTAGGTAACGGATTGTATATCGATATCATGTAAATTACCAATGTTATATGTAAATTGCATTAGAAACATTAGGTTAAATCCTATGTTTCGAATCTCCCTTTTTCTTTTAAATAAACAATATATATATGTTACATTAGTTTTGTGTTATAAATAAACCCCACTGTAGCGAGTATTTTACTAATATTATTAGTAATTTTAAACATAATACGAAAAAAAAAAAAACCCCTTAACATTAATGAAGAACATCCAACACCAACAACAACAAAAAAAGAAAAAAAAATCAATGCTAACTTTCTGTTCCTGTCAACTCAATGCCACAATTTTGAATGAAAAAAAAGAAAGGACAAGATTCGTGATGCTTGGTGGAAAAGAGATCCATTAATTAAAAAAAAAAAAGAGAATTTGCAATCTTTTGAATACATCAGCAGAGACCATATATCTTTCAATACTTATCCTTACTTTACGAGACAGTCATGGAGCATAGTCAAGCCATTACCCCCGCCCCATATGATTGATCATCTTCCCACTTTCAGCTCAATGTGACACCTTATTTTCCATAAGGCGACACTTGAAAACTGGATGCCACACCTTAATTTATTCTCTCTATCTATTTTTAATAATTATCATTCTCACTAAGGCAAATGCCAATTTGTCACGTCGGTCAGGGATCCAAGACCAAATCCAACCCCACTTCAACCAAAAAAAAACTATTTTATTCTAAAAAAATTAAAAGAAAAGAAGAAGAAAAAAAAGGGAAAATGATTAGGCAATCAACCACCCAAAATAATAATTAAACCCTTTAAAAAAATGCAACTTATACATGTACCCGTTTACATCACAAGAAACCAAAGTTCGGACATGGGACACAAGTTAGGCTCCTACTAAGTGATATCAATGATAATATCTCTTTTGATATAGCATTTCCATTTTCATTTTCCACAAGTATAACATAATGTATGAATAAATAGTAGCAATAAAATAATTATTGTAATTTTATTAAAAAAATTAAGGGAAAAAAAAAAAGCCAAAACTAGCTACAATCCAATGTAGATACAAAATGTTGCCCCATCAATCAGACTTTTCTACCAATGAACTTTGATGCATGTGAACTGTCTCAATGAATGTTTAGCCTGCAACCATTCGAATAATTACAACTCGATATAAAACATAACATAACATAAAAAAATAATATCAATATAATATGAACATATAAATATATTAAAAAATATATATAATACAATTATAATATATAAAAAATATAATATAAATATATAAATTATCGGATCTACTAGACAAACAACCATCCTCATCGGCAAATGAAAATTATCAATGACAAATAGTAAGTAGAACTGCTCATATTTCTCGATTCAAAAGGCATCTGGTTTGTGTGAAAATTTGTCATAAGATATTCTTGACGTAATTCTCACTGCCGAAAATAAAAGTAGTACCACGTCTTCCTACATTGTACATTTGTCACTCTTAAGTGATCACCTCCATTAAATTTTACCAATACAAATACTAAACCAACAGGGCTTGATTCTATTAACTTTTTTTTTTTCCTTTCTTAAACTCAATTCACTATGATGTGTAAAAGTCTTATATATTCGTTTTTAGTCAATTCTCTCAATGACCGAAGTCATGTAAAACAATAATTCAACACTTATTGAGCCATTAAATTCCTCCTAGACGTTCAGAATAATACATATTTGAAATTTGTTTTTTTTTTCTCTTTTTTTTTTTTTTTGTCTCTTGAACCAACCAAAGGGGAAAATACTTTCATTAAAACACACACATACCCAAATAAAACAGAATAAAATTTAATTTAAAATGTTATTTGAAAATCATCCTCTCACGCCTCCTCTAATTTTGCAACTAAACATCTAAAGATTTAAGATTCTTTTCGTTTCACGAAAATTTTTTTTAAGAAATAAAAAATTAAATTATTATGAAAAATAATCAATCCGACAATTAAATGATAAATTATTTTTTACTTTGTTGAAAAAAACGATTTTTTTTTTTTAAAATTAAAATATACCTTACATTTTTCAAACTATAATATATATTTTAAAAGTTTCGCTTGTCGGGTGATACCAGTTAAGATCTTCAACCTTTCATTTTCGGAAAGTTTTCTAAGTTTAATCAATCATTTTAATTGATTTCCAAAAAAATTATTTTAATAATTATATTTTCCTTTCTTTTCTTTTTAAAACTTTACGTTTTCTTTTTAAAAAAATAAATAAATAGATGAAATTATTTTTTCTAATAACAAATATAAAATCGTTTTTAGAAATTATACTTTGCGGATCAAACCAAACTTATCAAGGAGTGACAGAATAACTCAATTGAAGAGATTCTCATCCACCTTGCATACCAAGCCTAACATAGTAACACTTTCATCTATGCTATGCAAGAAATGTAAAATATTAAAATTAGTTTCAGTTTTCAAACTAACAATAATGAGAATTTTGACGTTATCTTACCATTTTAACATGTTGATGATGCATTTAGGCATGTCACCACTGTCAAGTTGTTTCAGGGTCATTCCATCACACTTAACGGTTACCCCCACCATACCAATCTTCAACCCCGCCACACCCAATCCAACTTTCGTTCGAGCCTCCATGTTCACCGCTAAACTCTTGCTCCGGTACCGACTCAGAAGCCTATTCCCAACCCCATCAACCACTAACTTGTTACTCGCCTTTGTCTCCACTTTCAAAGTCGTTGTGTTCTGTTTCCGCATAGTGAACTCGGGCACCGTCGTCGTTCCCAACTCAGTCTCATCCCCACCCTTCCCGAAGCTGATGTCAACCTCCGTGTCGCCGTAATAATAAGTCATCTTTCCATTTGGGTTCTTCACTTCGAGTCTCGTCGTCGTTTTGGCGTCGAGATAGGTTCCATCCGGTTTTTTGGTGATGTTAAAGCGGGAGATCCGGAATGATCGGACGTGAAAACCGGGCAATTTCGGGTCGAACCAGAAGTAGAAAACAGCGCCGCAAATGATAATGAGGAGAAGAAAGATCAAAAAGAAGATGCTGAAACAGCAACAACAAACGCGACAACAGCTACTTCTTTTCTTCTTGGGATGGAAAGAAGGTGGGAGAACCGGTTTTCGTGGCGGGGGTCTAAACCCAGGCTTGGCGGCCGGGGTGTTCGGGTCTTTGTATCCGGGGGGCTTTTGGAGAACCGGTTTCAATGGGGGTTCAGACATCTCGCAATAACCTGGATGAAAATCAAAATTGAAATCCGGGAAAAAAGAGAGAAAAGGAGCGTACTTTTCTAATAGAGTTAAAAGAAGACAAGGCAACAAGCACGTGCATGCAAATATGGGAGAATTGGCGCAGAATCCGATGAACAGAAATCAAATTATGATTAATGAAGCTTTAATTTTTGAGAATCAAGCAGTAATATACATATATATATATATATAATATCTACCATTTAAAGAGATAATTTAATTGCTGTGAAAATTGAAAACAGAGCAACCAATGAGAAAAAGGCACAAAGTGAAGAGTCTAAGAACTATTAATGAGGTATAAATTGAAGACAGGAAATCGTAGATTAACACGAACCTTATCCAACAGGGAGTGACGGTTGAATGATT